>JAVIAB010000125.1:17830223-18102723 GCA_032433765.1 Megaustenia siamemsis | reverse complement strand
TTACAAGGGATACGAAACAGGATTAAAGTAAGTTTAGAGATGACTGATGAATGAGACCTCGCCCTTTAAAGTCTACGACTTACTTATTTACTTTCTTAGACATCTTTGGGCCTTCTGGTATCTTTTTCTTCTACTTTTGCGATCATGGCTCATTCACACTAGGATTCTGGACTCTCTTAAGAAGGCAGCTGTCTGTTTAAGTGATTCGGTTGCACCGTATAGTTTCTCTTCCAGGGAGGTGGGTGTGGACCATATTGTCCTTCTCATGTCTGTGTACTGGGGGTAATCCTGTAGAACATGTTTTGTTGTCATGTTATCCAGGGTACAGTGGCATTGGCTGGTTGTACCTATTTTGAGTTTGGTGAACATGTGGTTTCTCATTCTGTTGTGGCCAGTGCGTAGGTGAAGTATGATGACATGATCCCTCCTTGATAGTTGGAGTATCCATCCCTCTCGTTATACTTTGGGTGTTCTTGTTTCCATTTTTCATGATACTGGACTTTGATGATGGATTTGGCTTCATTGTAACTGACCAGATGGTTCTCTAGTGGTAATCTCCCTCCTTCTTTAGCGCGCTAATTTGTCTGCGCGTTCGTTCCCGTGTATATTACAGTGTGATGGTATCCACTGGATGACCACTCTCTGAAAGTTTTTGCATAGTTGGTCTAGGGTTGTTCTCAAGTCATTTAGTATCTGATGTGATCAATAGAAATCTAAACTGTTCTGTCATGAGTCAGTTTTTGAAGCCAATACTAAATGAAGCGGGAGCCCTTCAGTGGTTAGTGAACTGGACTACAATGGACAAGAGGTTGGGTTCGATCCTGATCAACGGCTTCCAGGTTCACTCAGCCTTAAATGAGTACAGGATTTTTTTTCAGGGAAAGTAAAACGTCACAGGCGTAATACCGACCACATTACCTCAGAAATCATGTGCCGAAGGTCTGTAAAAATTATGGTCACAAACATCATGTTCCCTAAACGCCACTTGGTGTGACGGGGCTCTATAATTTACTTACTATTCAAAGATTGTAATAGTGTAACATTATATGACGCAAACATTACAAACACATTAGGATGTACCATAACTTGATTGGTGGAGACAACTATTAAAATTACAACACTTGAAACAGAACGGCATTGTCTATAGGTTTGTATTTAGTGAAAAACTCGCAATACCTAATTGGTAGAGACAGATTCACATCTTCCATTAAGCTAAATGTAGGATTCCCATCACCCTCTCCCCAATCTCTCAAGTTACATAACTGCTACAGTTATATCGTAATCCATGAGATATCACAGGTAAATGTTTCACCGAACTACCAGTTGCCCATCCCCATCCCCTGATCATCCCTTTGCAACATCATTGACACGTTGACTGACACTTTGGTAAATTATTTGACCATGAGAATAACAAAGAGATAAATCACTTCAGTGTTATTCGATGTCATTACAGTTGCTATTTGATGATTTTATTTGATGCTATTTTATGTGTTTTTATGTTATTTCAGCTGTTATTATATTTCATTTCAACTGTTATTTTATATCATTTCAACTGTTATTTTATGTAATTTCAGCTGCTATGGCTGTGGAGGATCTGGCCAAATAGTGTGTGGGAAGTGCCAAGGTAGAAGAAGTCTGCGCTGGTACATTCTCTTAACAATTCAATGGTAATTATTTGTCATGATGTCATTATTGGATAGTCTAAACACTCTCACTACACATTAAAAGAAAAGTAAAGAGCCCCCGTCACGCCAAGTGGCGTATAGGGAAATATGGTGTTAGTGACAATAATTTTTACAGACCTTCAGCACATGATTTTTGTGGTAATGTGATCGGTATTACGCCCGTGCCGCTTTACTTTCCCAGAAAAAAATCCGGTACCCATTTAAGGCTGGGTGAACCCGGAAGACGTCGGTTGGGATCGAACCCTACACTCTTGTCATTTGCAGTCCAGTTCACTGACCACTGAGCTATCACGGCTACCTCTGCAATGTAAAAACCTGTTAAATTTTTGTATGGTGTCTTCTCATATTTTTCTTTGCCTACCTCTCCTTTTAGTTCCTTACAGAATGACCTTTGCTAGGCCCAGGTGATCAAGATACGTGGTCAATCCATTTAACTTTGCCTTTCTTCACAATAGACAAAAGATTGCTTCTCCTATTGCTTGTTGTATCCAATGATAGACTAAGTTCAATTTTTTGTACCTTGTTAGACTAAGAAAGCAGCTCACCTAGAGAACGAAAGACACATTTCAAATCTCATATCTGGAGCAGAATCTATGTATGATACACTGTGAAATGTGGAGTCAGAATACGCAACGGCCTAATTTTGTTTTTAATGTCACTTTGGTAATTCTTTGTGTCAGTCTCATTTGAAGACTGTTCTCTTGCGTGTGTCCACTGCATGAAGCCTGAGATTTTCTGTATTGTTATCATATCAACGAGCAGAAGCCCTTTGACTCAAGATGGCGGGTCGTAATGGCTTTCTTGACATTACCTGCTATTACTGGAGAAGTTGGAGTTCGTCTTGTTCCAGGCTAAGCTGGGAAACTGATTTTTCCTTCCTAGAAGTACTGCAATACTAGGTCTTCTATATCATTAAAGGTCTAAAATACCGGGAACACGGCGATCCTAGCTTCTGTTAGCCAGCCTGATTTGTTGCAGTTTGTTTCCAGGTTAGTCTACAGGGAGCTCAAGTCTAGGTCTGGTCATTTTTTGAGACGCCGACCCAATTGTTACGACTGCAGATCGCAGGCGCTTGAGCTCCAATGACTAAACAATTAAGGATCAACCAGAGATCAGGCTGGTTCTCAAAAATGCAATACTGAAGTTGATGCGTTTTTTCCGAAAGATGCGAACATCACATTTACGTCCTTTTTAAAGTCTTTATAAAGAAGAATTGAGAAGAGATTCATTCCTTTAGTTATCGTGGGAAAAAAAAAAACCAATGAGTAGAATCCATGCTTGTCGTTAACAGAACTATACTTCTAATCAGATTCTTGTTATTACAACGACCATGTGTAGTTTCAACTTAAAAACTTCCATTTCTTCTTTACCTCCTCTTATCCACTTTCAAGCGCAAAAATATCACTTTTTTCTTCCACACAGGCTGCCGTCTGTTCAGGTATCCCTCGCCATACAGGCAGATATTTTTCGGACTTCAGAGATACTCTCATTTTTTTAAATTTTTAAATCTTTGAGTTTTGGCATTTTGTGTACATTATTTTTTTCTTAATAATCTTGTTCGGGCAGCGACCATTTTTGACATACTCTTCTCGATTTCCAACTGCCAAGGAATCTTTAACATGTGCAGAATGCACACGTGACCTCCTGTTTTCGTCGTTGCCCAAAAGGTCTAGACGTAGTATCTCACTATCCAAAGACCAGGGAAGGGCTACTCACGGGTTCAATTTTTGAAGAAAAAAAAATTGTCAGCGTCTGCGATTAGAATTCGACCCAGAAACTTCTTGTCCAGAGGTTGACGCCTTATCTCTAGGCCACATCCTCTGCGACAATTTTCATAAATCATTATATTGATGATAGAACGTAATCTGTGTCACTTCACCTGACCGTGGGACTCCTTTGGGCTTTGCTATATACTTTACTCATAGCTTTTTAAATTGTAAAGCATTCGCTCTTGGTGGACAATTCATTTTACTGATTGTTTCTATGTGTAGTTTTAAATTGCCAACTATGCCAACTCTTTCTCAAATATCTGTTTAGATTGTCTTTTCACCAGTCGCTTTCCTCAAACGTCTCAAGGGACTAAATCCATTGTCTATTGAGGTTCAATAAACAGTCCGTGCAGTGATTACTTCCCATTACTTCACGCCTTCGTTATCGAATTTGCAACCGCAGGTTACTGAATGATAATCGTCAGTATTATTTTATAATAGAGGACAGGTGTATATTTGCTAGATCTCTTTTAGTCAGATAAATAATGGGTTATTTAGTTTGCATGTTCTTTCGCCTGTTACTGTTTTGTTAAAATGACGTTTTTAAAAGTGAAATCACCTGTATGTGAATGTAATCTAAAGAAGATATTTTACATTTGATGGCAAATCATTAGTATGTGATCATAATCTAAAGAAGATATTTTACATTTGATGACAAATCACCAGTACGTGACTATAAACTAAAGCAGATATTTAATATTTTAGGACAAATCACTTGGATGATCATATCGTTGAAAAAACATCAACTCTTGGTGCACTGATAAGGACAGTGAGCGGAGAGTTGGCGTTTGAGGAAACATATCCTAAGGTAATTTGTGTTTTTGTGAGAGTGTATGCTTCACTTTCTGACACAACATTCACTCTACGACTTTTCCTCTGCGTTGTCTGCTCAAGTACATGAAGTGGACACAATAATAATTGTGTTGAGGATTACAAGTTGCGATAACTGTATCCTACAGCACATTTTGAGAACCAGTTGTTTCCCTTGTTGATCTCAACTCTCGTGCCAGGTTGGACAGCCTGTTTTCATATCAGCTGTAGGGAGTGTCGTCTATCCATTACGTCAAGCTTTCACCATACCAATTTTTCCATTTTTAAAATTCTCCCTCACATTTATCTTTACTGCAGCTTCGCATTTGTATGAATTCATTTGCATTTCTTTGCCTCGACACCTTACTAGTGCAATACCGCTGCTACTATAAGTTTGCATTTCGTCATATGTGTTTACTCTAGTACATACATTTTAGTTTAGACGTTTTACTCGACTTCTATTATTTTTCTTAAAACAGTTTCGATTATTTTATGTTGGTTGTTTCATTACTAGTTAGCTATGTAGGATTAGTTTTGTTCACTTATATGTCGGTGTGTTGTTTGTTTGTTCCTGCTAAAGGCCTATTGAGCCAAAACGTCGTTCAAATTTGTGTCGTCTATCAATTACGTAAAGCTTTTCATCATCATCATCATGTACCATGCCGGTTGGCGTAGGCGATCATGTCCCTCCACAATCTTCTATCTACAGTGCATCGTATCAGTTCTGTTGTTGACTGTTTTTCATGCCATGACACCAAGCTATCCAGTATTTTCTCTCTTTGTCGTCCGCGATCTCGCTTTCCTTTTATTTTGCCAGTTGTAACCAAGTATTCCAACTTTCCTCTTCTCATGATGTGCCTGAAAAATGATTGCTTCCTTCTGATCTTTTTTAAGAGCTCCCTTTTTGTGTTGGCCTCTTTGAGAACTTCCTCATTGGTCTTTTTAATCTGTCCAGGGAACTTCAACATTCTTCTGAGAAATCCCATCTCTGTGGCCTCTAATCGTCTTTTCATTTGTTTGTCTACTGTCCATGATTCGCTTCCATAGGTCAGAATTGGTTCTATATAGCACAGATTAACTTTCTTTCTCATTTTTATTGACATAGATTTGTTGCATAAGATATTTTTTCATTTTCTGAAATGCTATTTTGGGGTGAGCTATTCTGCTTTTTATTTCTGTGGTGCATCTCCCATCTGATGTAATTATTGTGCCCAAGTATTTGAAACGTTGCACTTGTTTCAGATTTGTCTCGTTTATTTTTATGCTGCATGATGGTGATGATTTTTTTCTTCGATATGACCATTACTTCTGTTTTCTTACTATTCAGACTAAGACCTTTCTTGTTGCTTTCTTCTACTATTATGTCTATCATTTCTTCTAGTTCGTTCTCTGTCTCTGCTATTAAGACTGTGTCAGCCGCATATCGCAAATTATTTATGTTGTGACCGTTGACTTCATTTCCTTTTGTGTGTACTATTGGTCTCATAATATATTCGCTGTAAAGTGAAAATAAATCCGGTGACAGAACACAGCCTTGTCTGACTCCTTGTTTTATATATTAGAATTGTCCTGTTTGGTTGTTAATTCGTATAGCTGCTGTTTGTTGCCAGTACATGTTTTTTTATGATTCGCAGATCCTTGCCATCAATGTTTAATTTCTCCAGCATATTTATTATTTCCACATGCTTTACTTTGTCAAATGCTTTCGTATAGTCTATAAAGCACATATATAGATCTTTCTTTACCTCTATAGATCTTTCTATCAATGTCCTTAAGATGTATATTGCATTATTGGTGCCCTTTCCTTCCACAAATCCACATTGTTCGTCACTTATTTTTGGTTTTGTAATGCTTTTACCATATCATTATATATATATATATATTTTTTTTTTCAATTCTCCCTCATATTTAGCTTTACTGCAGCTTAGCATTTGTATGCATTCATTTGCATTTCTTTGCCTTGACCTCTTACCTGTAGGGGGGTGGTGGTATCTTAGCTAGTTATGGTTCACCAATTTAAATAAATTAGCTGTGGGTTTCTGGCCACTTCAGGTGCGATGTGTTTCCAATTTTGTAAAATAACTGCCATTCACAACTCGGGGACTGTGTGGTCTAGAGGTAAGTCGTCGTCATCTGGACAGGAAGCCCACTGGTTTGATTCCCTTTAATGGCAATAGTAATTTTTTTTTCAAAAATCTAACTTCTGGTTTCTTCATGTCTTTACACTTCCTCGGTCTCTGGGTGGTTAGATCTGATGTCTAGCCCTCTCGGAAAACCGCGAAAAACATCGATCCCGTGTGCACTGGATTTGGGGGGCCTCGGTAGCCTAGTTGGGAAAATCACCCGTACCGACGTTCGGACAACCCGTGTTCGATCCCCGCTGGGAGCAATGTAAATTGTACTCGTGGTTGGAAAAAAAATACCCCCACGGTCGACCCAGCCGTTGGCAGAATTGAGTACCAGGGTATTACCCTCGAAAGGTGAGGAATGTCGCCTCGCTATCGAAAATCTCCGAACATTTCTGGATAGGCGGCCGAGCACATATGGGGGTCAACTCGCGTGCTAAGACGCCGGTTAAAGTCTTGTACTTTACTTTTACCTTTACTGGATGTACGTTCAGGAAAACTTGCCAGTTAAAGTGGAAAAGAGTAGGCCAAAAAATTACAAGTGTCTTGGTAAACATTTTAAGTAGAATCTCCCCCTCCAAGTTGCACGGATATCGCAACTATGCCATAAACTAGCAACACAATGCACCCACGCCTTCTTAACAGGTGAATGCTTAAAAAAAAAATGGAATTTACAATGAATAACGTGGCACAAATAGAAAAAAAATCATTTAAATAACTGTTACATTACATTAGAAGATGACATTGATTAAAAACATTAGAAAAGCACCAAAAGAATTCTTTTTTAAGGAATTCTAATTCTATCAGAGAACAGCTGTAGAGAATTGGGTGATAGAATAAAACAGCATTTTATAGAAAGTGTTTATAACATTTTAAAGATAGACTCTATATTGGGAACAAGAAATATTTCTATTCAGAGTTGCTACATGACAAATGTTAGACAATGTATATATTATTTAGATTAGATATAAATATCAAAATAAATCTATGATCATAAACAAAAGTAATACATGTACTTAAAACCTATAAGTGGGTATCAAAGTTGAAGGAATAGACCTGGAGACAGTTCAGAGTGACAACTACCTTGGACATACTATGACAAATGATGGACAATTTTAAAGTGAAATAAACAAAAGAATAGGACTTGCAAAATCTAATTTTAATGCCATGAAAAATATACTAACATCAAAACAAATAACACCATATGATGTAGAAACACGGACTTTACAGACAAGAAAACAGAACAGAAAATAGAAACCTTTGAAATGAGGGTTTATAGAAGAATTAGAAAAATTGTATGGAAGGAAAATAAAACAAACGAAGTTTTAAAACTAAAGATGAAAAGATTTTTTTCAGGGAAAGTAAAGCGGCATGGGCGTAATACCAACCACATTACCCCAAAAATCATATGCTGAAGGTCTGTAAAATGTATGGTCACTAACACCATATTCCCTATACGCCACTTGGCGTGACGGACCTCTTTACTTTTTTTTTTTTAAATTACAATTCATAAGTTACTCTGTGGAAAATAAAAAGCTGTGACCATGAACTAGCCATGACATCAGGAGTGAGATGTTGGTGTTGAACAGACCATGTGTTCAGTAACAATCCAGAGACCATGTAGAGAGAGAACAGAAACAGACAAACAAATATACATGGTGAACAACAGTTAAGTGTGTTCTAGACTTTGGGCACTCTGTGGTAAAGGACTGCCAGAGAATAAACAAAGTGAAAAGATGTTGCCCTACAAGCAATCACAATATGCTTATGTTAACTATAGACCACTTTGTTGATCTATGACCACAAATAAACAAAAACAAGATAAAGTAGAATTTTGTAAAAAGTCACTAAAGTTTAAAGAACTTGACAGATATCCTTTATTATGGCAGTGAACAAAATTGACTGAGGGGGAAAAATAGGACATAACTTCTTTGCTCTCTGTTATCGGTACATTCCAGTCATTGATGTTAATTTCAACAATGTACTTCACTACATTCATTTAAATTGAAGTTTTTTTTCCCTTTCGATGCCATCTCAGTAGGGTTTACTTTGTCATCTATTGCAATCTTTAAGTTGAAAGAATAAAGAATATGTAGGTTTTTTTTTAAGGTCATTTACAGGAGCAAAGATCATTGTCTCCTAGCCTGAATTTGTAAAAATAATATGTGTTGCCTATTTATTGTGTAAATCAAAACAAGAAAACGGGTTCTTAAATGTTATGTTGAACCAGTCTTAACATATGGATGTAAATCATGGACAATAGGACAACAGACAAGAAAATCACTGGAGGCTATAGAAATGTGGTTTTACAGAGGAATGTTGAGTATACCATGGACAGCTAAGAAGAGTAATGAAAACATTCTGAAAAAGGCCAAAGCAAAGAGAGAGCTAATTTCCAATATTAGGAAGAAACAATCATTCTTTGGCCATGTAATAAGAAGCGAACAGCTGGAATATTTAGTACAACTGGGAAAGTTGAGAGACGAAGAGGTAGAGGGAAGCAAAGAGAAAAGATAGCAGGCAGTTTAAGAGAATGGCTTGGCAAAAGGTCAACAACAGAAATGATAAGTAACTGTCGAGATAAAAAGTTGTGGAGAGACATGATCACCTACACCAGCAGGCATGGTACTTGGTGATGATTTATCGTGTCAAAATTTCAGGTTGAATAAACTGTATGTTTCCTATGAATGATGTAAATGGTCTTGTATAATTCTGCTGAGAAACCTTCCACTTTTTCCCAACCTGTTGATGATTTTCATAAAACACAATATACTCTGTTGTTTTTACCTCTGTGCTTTCAAAGATGATCATATTTCTCATTGCCAACCATTTTTGAGTGATCTGTGATATGACAGAACTACACAAACTTTTGTTTGATTCTATTAGAACTGATTTTATGATATAATTGAGCATGCTCTGAGTAAATGTGGGCTTTCAAAGCTGCTTTTATATATATGTATATATAATATAAATATATATTTATTTGGACAGTTGAGCAATTATGGATTTTAATTCGTTTGCAGTGATACCGGGGCCTTGCATAACCAAATTTATAAATAAAGAGAGAGAGATATATATAAATATTGTGTCTTTTTTTCTAAGATCTGTGGAGAGGATCCACGAACATAATAAATAGTGAAAACATTTGATAACTTAACACCATAGAAAGAATGATAAATAAAACACCAGTAGAATTGATACCACAAAGATGGATGTTATAAAAATCCACTAATATCTAACGGAACAGAATAAATAAACATACACATGATAGATTATTGAACACAAAATAGATACACAATATTCTTGTCGACAGGTGTGGCCTGTGAACCATTTTCAGGAAGAAATAAATGTTGCCTCCAAAACCTTGGTTAACAAACATAGCACTGAATTTGGGTTTGAAAGAATTCTAATGCAGGTAAGATCATATAAGATATTTTGTCGTGTTACTTCTTTCTTTGAGATACATTATTGTCATCCAGTCAAATTCTTGAATTAAAAACTAATGCAATGTAACATTTTAACCCATTTTGTCCATGAGTTGCTCCAAGTTTGATGCCCATTTTGAATGTTGACATTTCATGTACATTTTGCACGTTGGCATTTGTAAATTTAGTCATCTTGGACAAATCACCAAACTGACAAGTGTCACCAATACTGTCCATCATTGAAATAACATTAGAGGGGAAATAGGCAATCTACAATGCAATTTCCGTTTTGACATTGTGCTACCTATGTCAGTTCTGGACTAAAGTCAAAAATGATAAGAAAAACAACCACCGCTGAAACCAAAATGTATTAGACGACAGACAGGAAATAGCCTGAGAGAAAAGACCAGACATGAATTTTAAAAAAAGCTAGGAATAATTTCTGACATCCTTCTTCTTTTTCTACCTTTCAGCTCCCTGTGGAGCATAGGTCTTCAACAAACACTTTCCAAGTCGTTCTGTTTCTTGCCATTCTTTTAAGATCATTTCATGTCTTCCCCATCATCTTCATCTCTGCTTCTGCCCGTCTTCTCCAAGAATTTCTTGGTCTTACTCTGTGTCTTTTCCCCTATCTATCTATCTATTGACCTTTCGAGCCATAGCCGGTCCTTAGGGCGTAGACCAAGATACACCTTCTTCTATTTGAATTTTTGTTCTAGCAGTTTTCTTTTAAAAATATTTTATCAAATCTCGCCATCTGTCTCTGTTCTGTGCAAGCAGCTCTATCTCATTGAGGGAGCCGAATCCTGCTGCTCTTGCCTCTCTCATCAATGTTCTTCTCAGTGTCTCCCTGGGTCTTCCTTCTTTTCTCTTATCTGTTGTTTCCCATATGAGGGCTTGCTTTGCTATTCGGTTATTATCTCTTCTCATCACATGTCCAACATATGACCATCGTCTTTTCTTTATTACTGAAGATATTAGTGGTTGATTGGCGATTTCTCTAGTTTCCTCGTTTGTTTTGAATTCGTTCCACGCTATACCAAGTATTTTCCTTAGACATTTATTTTGAATGCGTTCAACTTTGTTTCTATATCTCTTGTTGTTTTCCAGCTTTCACACGCATACGTAAGGGTTGATAGTACATTTGATTTGAATAGCCTAAGTTTTGTGTTTGTGCTGATTAGTTTTGATTTCCACAACTTTTCAAGGCATCTGAAAGACATTGCTGCTTTAGCCATTCTGATTTTAATTCGTACATTCCAGAATCCTATTTTTGTTGTTTTAGGGCTGAAAAAAACTATCATTACTATCTACTGCTAATTTACACATTCTGTATCAGGTCTACGTATCATTAACATCGTTTTTACGATAGCGGCTTGTTAAACTTTTCCCCTAGAGATTCTAAAATAGGGCCTGTTGTGTAATACTCTCAGTAGGCTTCCGCTGTGTTTGTCCTATCCAGTGCCATCGTCTTCGCTGTATCTCTTTATCCACTGGTATTCGACTGGTACATTTCCATAAGTCTATGTTAGTGATTTTGTCCTGCCATTTCCATCCTTTTATTCTGTGTAAGCTTCCATTAATGAAAGTCTGTATCTTTTGTCAATTTTGTTGTTCTCCATGTTTCACAACCATATAAAATAACTGACTAAACATTGGAGTTGACAATTTTTATTTTTTTATTTAATCTAATTTCTTAGGACTTCCATAAGTTTCCCAATGCAACAAAAGCTCCTCTTGCTTTTGATATCCTTATTTTGGTATCATTTTCTGTTCTTCCCTCTTTATCTATATTATTACCCAGATATATGTCATCATCGAGTGCCCTCTCCGCAATGAAGGTTGGCTACTATGTATCGCGATTCCACTGTTTCTTGCTTTGATGGTGCAGGCTGTCATAGATTGACTTGTTCATCTTTTGATGTTACTCGTCATTGTTAGTCTTGGTCTGCCTCTGCCTCTTTTACCTTGTATTTTCCCTTCCAATATTACTTTTAGTAGGCTGTAGTGTCTTTTAACATGTCCCAAAAATTTCATTTGTCTTGTCTTAATTGTATTTAGTAGTTCTCTTTTTATTTTCAGTTGTTTTAAAACTTCATCGTTTATCTTTTCTTTCCATCCAATTCTACCTATTCTTCTATAAATCCACATTTCAAAGGCTTCAATTTTCTGTTCTCTTTTCTTGTCTAATGTCCATGTTTCTGCACCATACAGGAATATTGAGAAGATGTAACATTTTGCCATTCTCAGTTTCAGTCCTGTTGATATTTGTTTTGTTGTTAGTATATTTTTCATGGCATTAAAATTACTTGTTGCCATACCTATTGTTTTGTTTATTTCAATTTTACATTTCTCCAGATGTATTCCCTCAACTGTGATATTTAATTGTAGGTCTTGAGAATTTTCTTTGTTTATGATCATAGTTTTAGTCTTCTTTATATTCATTTCTAGTCCATATTTTTTACTTGTTATGTTTATCACATTAAGCAATTGTAGGTTTTTCTACTAGTAGAACAGTATAATTAGCATAATCTAAGCCCTCTCAGAAAATGGCAAAAAGCAGGTGGTCTCGTGTGCATTCTGCTTGAATGAAGAACCCTTGGGAGTTGGAAATCAAAAAGAGTAGGCCAGAAAATTATCACTGCTCAGGCAAAATTAATGGGAAAAATCTACTCTACAAGTCTGGAGAATATCTACCCGTATGGCGCAACACCTGAGCACATGGCTGCCAGTGTAAAAAATTGGTTAATTATATTCACGCAAAATTCAGTCCCTCTGGACCTCACTAGAGATAATAAGGCTGGTGACTGCAGACAACAATTAGTTTTCTATTTAGTCTAATCATTATAGATTGAATCTTGTATTTATCACTTTATTTCAATGAATACTTTTATTTCTCAATTCAATTGTTTGTATTTATCAACTGACACATCTTAAAGAATTAATTGATTGTTTTAAACAACAAATTAATTAATGTGAATGTTTATATCCTTCTATTGAATCATGTTGATGAAATTTTATCTGCATTCCACAGCGTCAAAGAGTTCGCATAGTTCCCGTTACAGAAGTTTCTTACACTTACAAAGACAACAGCTCTTCATTCTTTGTGTATGGAAATGAAAACAAAGTGTTTGCCCCCGACTATCCAGCTAAATGCTGTTGGGGATGCACGATTATTTAGGTGGTACCACTTGAAAAATAGTGTTACTAAATTATCAATTAAAAAAAAAAAAGTACAGGATTTCTTCTTTAATCAAATACAGGTCTGAATTATTATGAATAAAATCCCAGTGACCCTGATTTTAAAGAAGACAGATCAAATTCTCGTGTATAAGTTCACCATGTTAAAAAAAAAACTAATCTTTACGACGCATAGTACCATTACTGGTGTATGTCGGGGGGCAACGATAGAACCAGAGGGATAAAGGCCGCTTGGTCAAGCAGTCGCCACGACATGCGCGACTCAGGATTTTTATTTCACCCCCGATAGAAAAAATCCTTTCTGTCTACCGTGGGCTTCGAACACCGTACGTCAGCTTTTCAGCCAGCGGAACAGTGGTTTTAGCCGCACCTCCTGTTAAAGAATTAATGAAATGATAAAAACTAAAATGTTTACTGTTGCGTGGGAAAAATTTCAAAGAGACATAATTCATATAAAATGTTTACCAATTCCCCAAAGAAATGTTGACCACATGCACTTACTGTTCTAGTGATTTAAAACCAGAAGCATTGGAAATTCACAGACTACAAGTAATACAATGGATCTGGAATATAACAATAAGTCAACATTTTGTTGGATGACTGACCACCTGGGAGATGGACAAGCCAGTTATCTAAAGCTACAGGAACATAATGGATGTGGTTAACCAAAAAGAACTGTTAGGAACATTCTTTTTTTTGACTTAACTCAAAGAGAACTGTTAGGAACATTCCTTTTTTTGACTTAACTCAAAGAGAACTGTTAGGAACATCCCTTTTTTGACTTAGCTCAAAGAGAACTATTAGGAACATTCCATTTTTCAACTTAGCTCAAAGAGAATTGTTAGGAACATTCCATTTTTCAACTTAGCTCAAAGAGAATTGTTAGGAACATTCCATTTTTCAACTTAGCTCAAAGAGAATTGTTAGGAACATTCCTTTTTTCGACTTAGCTCAAAGAGAATTGTTAGAAACATTCCATATTTCACTGATAGTCAAGAAGAGGATAGAATAAAAGACAAACATAACTAAGCTGCATACTTTCAGAGCTTTTATGTCAATCGAAGTGCTATATGACCAGAACAGCACAAAATGAAACATTGAGACTGTTATCATTTCATACAACCAGTGGAGGTCCTATATAAGTCCACTCGACAGACCCCAGGTAATGGATAAATGCTGTAAAGTAGTTTTTAGTGGAGGAAATCAGTTGTCAGAATATTTTAGACAAAATTAAGAACCAAGAAATGCTCAAAACGTGAAACATACAGGAAAAGCAGTTTTTTTTTTTTGCGTTTGCCAGCTTTTACCTACCTCTGGCGAAGTCCCTAGAGAATAGGAACTGAATTTTGCGTGTTAATCTGTTTTTCCCTGGCAGCCATGGGTACAGGGGTTCCTCGTCGCACAGGCAGATAACGCCGTCTTCGGAGGTACTCATATTTTTTTCTGTCAACGAGTAACTAACGTTTCAAGTCGGACCTCACTGCCGAGACCAGGGTGGTTGCCACAGAGAGAAATCACAAATAAAAATCCCAACTGGTGCAGCCAGGATTTGAACCCACAACCTCTCTGTCTCGAGGCCGGCATCTTGCCTCAGACCAACCAGTCCCCCATCACACTTTTGGCTAACAGACAGATTTTAAAGTGGCTACATGCACAAACAAGTCTAGAGATCATTTTCTTAAAAATTACCTTCCATTTCATAAGTGGAAAAAGTATTAATTATAAACATTTTTTAATTGACTGTATACATTTTAATTTAAAATTGCTTTGTGTTCACAGTTATATGAATATCTTGATGTCATTTTTAAACTACATCATCTTTGCATTCACCCATTAAGTGATCATATGTGCATTGTGTTGCCAGCTGGAATATCTGCATCTTTCACCCAGACACATCCGTTTTTGGCATGGTAGATTTTTTTGGCTAACAATTTTGCATGGGTATCGACTATTTTTGGTTTACTCTTGGACTTTAAACTGCTAAGGGCTCTTTAACATGAGAACACATGGGACCTATTTTTCAGAGTTATGTAAGAGGGTTATACATCATATCTCAGGACCAAGTGTCAGGGGACGGGTAAAGTTACGAAGAAACCACGGATTCACTTAAAAAAAATTTCCCCCATCTGTGATAATAAATATGTTGCTTCTATTAAACATTAAAAGAGATTTCTCAAAATGTAAAATCTCTGCGGTTAAAAATTGGATTATGGAATGTTTTCATACAACTGCAATACAATTTATTTTACATCTGCTTGCACGTATGAAATTATTACATTTTGCCACTGTTAACATATTTATATTTTGAGAAAAAAAAATAGATTTTAAGATGTTAATGCGCACACATTTCTTGAAAATCATATACTGTTTCATATAAGTAGATAAATCACATACATGTTTCATATTTGCAGTGTGCATCCACATCTTTAGCTGTTGCTTTATGTAATAATCATATGTAATGAAAATATGTTAACTGATTTTTTCATGCATTTAATTATAACTGCTGTGTTTTACAATTCTGACTACAGCAATTCTTTAATATTATGTGTTGATAGTAAAAATTATGAATCTTATTCATTTGCTACAATTATCATATGCTCTGTCATGGATATAGGAATAAAAATTATTTAATATAAGTTCATTTAGTGTAAGTACCGTTTAAGAGACACAGACTATACACCTGCATGTAACTGGAATAGGATTTTAAAAACACTTATAAATTAAATAAACTACCGTATAAATCTAAATTGTATATCCCATTACAATAATTTTTTTTAAATTAGTACCATTGCTGGTATGTCGAGGGGCCCACGATAGAACCAGGGGGATAACGGCCGCTTGGTCAAAGCAGTCACCACAACATGTGATGTTCTTCTCCGATAGAAAAAAATCCTGTCTACTGCAAGTTTCGAACGCTGTCCGTCAGTTTTTCGGCCAGCAAAACAGTGGTTTTAGCCGCATGGCTATGCGCACCTTACACTAATCAAAAACCTTTCACAGAATGTGAAAAGTACTCTTTACAAAAAAGTAGTCAAGCAGTATCTTAGGCAATACCTAAAAATTGACAAGGGCCCTATGCTGATGTCCGTCCATTAGTATAGTCTCTGGATAAAGACATTAGACAAGTTAAGAAATTGGAAAAATGTTACTTTTTAAATTTCATCTTCAAACTATATGCACACAAGATTGTTAACTTGCCCTCAAAAGGGGTGAAAATTTATATTTTCTGTTCAAAATTGCAAGTTTAATTTTTTTGTATTTGGTCAAAAATTGATCGGGTTCAGCTTTTATCAATGTGCTTGCTTCTAACTTTTAATGCATGTTACATTTTATAATAATTGTGATTTGGATATTGCGTTCATCATAATACAAATTTCTCAAACCAATTTTCATCAACTTATCTCTGCCTCACAAGTTGACAGCAGTTGTGCCTGTACTATTCTACATTTCAGTACCCAACAAGTAAGTTTCTTTACTCATGAATCTACATTTTCGCACAATATACAACCTTACCCAATATAGTTTTTAACAATGTCATTCTTTAAATTTGCATAAAACTGTAATATTTATAATATTGTCTTTCATTTATTTCATCAATGTTTATTATTCTATTGTATCTATCAATAATTGTAACTAAAGTCTTCCTGCATATTATGCCTGTTTTATAGTTGATGTTACTGTTGGCAGAGTATTGCTAAATGTCTGTTGTCATTAAACAGTTACACAACTTGATATTTTCTGCTATCACTTGATCTTTTCTGCTATCCATGTCTTGAATAGTATGAACATTGGGAGGTGAAGGCACGCCTCACAGCAGCAGAGCTGAAAGTTGTCAGCAACCCACAGCTGATGGCTGGTGCCAGGATCAGTGAACCAGAACCACCCAGACCCTGCTACACCTCTCTGAGGTGCCTCTAGACTAACAGATTAACCTGCCTAGACTGGCCAAGCAAGTAGGGATTGAAGAGGGAAGACAACCTGGTACTCAAAAATGTCATGCTGAAGTTGGATGTGTTGGGCCGAAAGGCGCAAATATCACAGTTATACTGCAAACTAGAACACAACGCAGACATGCCCACTTAACATCCTTTTAAGGGCAGATTACGAAGAGGTGTAGTCCTATAGTCATCGGGCGAACGCAAGCAAGCATGCAATGCTATGAACATTCTGAATGAAGAATTCACATCTTAAGAATAGTAGGAGGTTGGTATGTATATTCTATTTTACACAAACAGGGGCCAAGGAAAAGCAAATGGATTAACTATTGAGCCAATAGCTGTGATATTAATCATTTAATCATGGACATGTGACAATGATGTTTATATGAGATTTGTGAAGGAATACATTTCAGGGGAAGAAGAAATTTTTAAATAAATTTTGGCTACAATAAGAAAAGGATAGCAAAAGGAGCAACAAATTTTAAAACCTGGACAAAATATAGAAATAAAAAATACTAAGCAAGAAAACCAAACTTAGAATATTCAACTCAAACGTATTATCAACATTTACCTCTGCATGTAAAAGCTGGAAAACACCAAAAGAGATTGAGAAAAAACTAAATGCTTTCAAAGGCAAATGCCTAAGAAAATTATTCTGTGTACAATGGAATGACTAATATTGAAATGAGAAATGGCCATGCAACCAAAGATCTCTACAATTAAGGAAAGAAGATGCACACATGTAGGACATGTACTGAGAAGGGACAATAAAATTCCAAAACAGGCTCTTCTATGGGAAACATCAGGATACAGAAAAAAGAGGAAGACCTAAAGAGACACAATTAGAAGCAAAGTTGGCGGGCATATGCTAATTAGTTAAGATCGAACATCCTCGCCCAGAATAGAGATGAGCGGTGAAAAACACAGGCCCTATACAGGAATGAGTAAGAATCAAACAGATAAAGAACATGTAAGATAATAACTTTTGCAACTCCACACAGACATACTGTAGGCTGAGCAAATCTCTTCCAAAAGTACAACCCTGCTACCAGTTGTGTTACCTAATAAAGTTTCCCCAACATGTTTTCCAATGCAGAACATTTTATGAATTAGCAAAATTTTATTTAGCATCTATATCTATCAGAGTCAAACACTTTTGTGATGACTACACCAGGCATGCAGCCTTTACTCTCTAGCCTTATAGTACCCCAGAGGTCTCAAGAAATGGGATAAATTCTGCAATGATAGAGCTGTCAATTATGGACAAGTACAGTTTGTGATCAATGAGCATTCAAACATACAGTGTGCAAAGACTTGAACTGCCATTTCTACTAATCACCTATTTCAAATTAATATACTTCTCTTAATTAATTGAATACACCATTCAATTATCATTCATCAGGAAATGACATACCAAACTCATTCAAATCCAAAGTCCCTCACTTTATGCCAGCTTTTCTCTTCATTATCAAGACTGTTCACTTACAATTCCCTGACTCAAATCATTTTAAATATTTGCATCACAGACAGTAAATTGTAGGGTTCCCTCAATACTTAAGACAAGAATATAGTCTCAAGGATCAATATTTTTTAATGATCAACTGTGCATCCTTCGAGCGATGTACTTGGTAACACTACAAGCCAACTTACTTCTCCCCCTATCCCTAAAACAAAAAATAAATTATACAAACAAGGATGGGTAAACCTAGCAGCCGTCAAATAGGATTGAATCCAATCCCTTGTAATTGTAGTAAGGTTCAATAACCACTGAGCTATCACAGCATGGAGATAGTACTTATCTAAATAATTAGGTCTTAGCGACTACAGTCTCAATCTACTTTCTAATAATATATGTGCAACATCTGCGTCATTCTTGTCACATCCAAGCAGATAACAGGTGTACATAACAAAACATACATGAAAGTAAAACAAAATATTCTGAAGTTTGTGTAAAAACAGTTGCTGTAATTATTAAAGTATGTGGCAATGATTACTATTGAAAACTGAACATAAATAAAATACACAAAATCTAAACATGAGCTTCGTGATAGATCAACTTTTGTATTAAGAGTACAATCCTAAACAGTGTGAGCACCAACATCAGTCTATGTTCCTTTCTGACAATTATCAGAACAGAGAATCTAAAGTTTATTAGTATTTTTGGAGATGTCTGTTTTTTTATATTAAGCTTCCAGTTTTTACTGAGAATACACAAAGCAATTTTACATGCAACAATAACGAGCTGAAGGGACTCACTGTTTCATACATTACAATATGAGATGAATATTATATGTTGTGCTAAAAGCAATAACACGGAGTTATGAACAAAATGAGACCTAGCTGAAACATGAATATAAGGCAAAAATTGACCCACACGTTAATGATATCAGCATTTTGAAGAATCAAAAACACTACCATTCTTAACATTTAATTAAAAATGTCATTTGATAACAGATAGTGCAAAGATATCTTTCCTCATGACAAGCATGCTAATTATGTTATTACAGGACAATTGACAGGAATCACTGCCTATTTATGTACAGAGACATATTAATGTTTTTCTTTGATCTGCAAAACAATAATGGTCCATTGCTGAAAATTTGATACAGGTATTTTTTTTTTTTAATATCAGATACAAATTGTAAAAATAAATTAAGAGAAAACTTTAGTGAGTCATTTCGAAGTAAACTTCAAAAACTAACCATTTCTAGAAAGATTGGAGATAAAAGAATTTATGTTCAAGAACAAATAATTATTTGGAATAACTAAAGAGAGAACAATTTCAAGAAAATAAAAATTATCACTAGTGTGGTACTTTATGAAATTAAATTCCGCACAAATTATGTGAACAAAAGAATAGAGAAAGTGGACTAATGATTTTATAAAAATTTAAAAAACAAAACAAAACAAAAAAACTGCACAATTTAAAATATTTATTACCACAACTCTCCGTCTCGATCTTTTGCTGGGACTTCTATTACCCTAGGTTTGTCAATGATACGAGCAGTGCGGTTTCCCTTTTCTACAATACCGATAATCCAGGATTGATAGCCTTCTTGTTTCTCAATATCTTTGCAGAAAGCAGCTGCCTGCTCCCGTGGTAAAGAGATGAGTAGACCACCTGATGGTAAACCAACAAAATAACACACATTGAGGATAAATATACTTGGAATAATAACCCTATTTAACCAAAGTCTTAAGTTTCCACTACATAATATATTATGAAGCACGTATCGTTCAATGTTGCAACATCAATACTGCTTAGTGTACAAAACAAATGTTTCATTTTCTCATTCTAAAACTTGGTATGTGCTCATCTATAAACTACTACATTAAAACAAAGACACATAGCACTGCATCATTGAGGTGATTATCTAACTCAGGAACCAATTGTTTAGCCATTATCTAACTCAAGAACCTATTGTTTAGCCATTATCTAACTCAAGAACCTATTGTTTAGCCATTATCTAACTCAAGAACCTATTGTTTAGCCATTATCTAACTCAGAAACCTATTGTTTAGCCATTACCTAACTCAGGAACCAATTGTTTAGCCATTATCTAACTCAAGAACCTATTGTTTAGCCATTACCTAACTCAGGAACCAATTGTTTAGCCATTATCTAACTCAAGAACCTATTGTTTAGCCATTATCTAACTCAGGAACCTATTGTTTAGCCATTATCTAACTCAAGAACCTATTGTTTAGCCATTATCTAACTCAGGAACCTATTGTTTAGCCATTATCTAACTCAGGAACCTATTGTTTAGCCATTATCTAACTCAGGAACCTATTGTTTAGCCATTATCCAACTCAGAAACCTATTGTTTAGCCAATATCTAACTCAAGAACCTATTGTTTAGCCATTATCTAACTCAGGAACCTATTGTTTAGCCATTATCTAACTCAGGAACCTATTGTTTAGCCATTATCTAACTCAGGAACCAATTGTTTAGCCATTATCTAACTCAGGAACCTATTGTTTAGCCATTATCTAACTCAGGAACCTATTGTTTAGCCATTATCTAACTCAGAAACCTATTGTTTAGCCAATATCTAACTCAAGAACCTATTGCTTAGCCATTATCTAACTCAAGAACCTATTGTTTAGCCATTATCTAACTCAGGAACCTATTGTTTAGCCATTATCTAACTCAGGAACCTATTGTTTAGCCATTATCTAACTCAGGAACCAATTGTTTAGCCATTATCTAACTCAGGAACCTATTGTTTAGCCATTATCTAACTCAGGAACCAATTGTTTAGCCAATATCTAACTCAGGAACCTATTGTTTAGCCATTATCTAACTCAGGAACCTATTGTTTAGCCATTATCTAACTCAGGAACCTATTGTTTAGCCATTATCTAACTCAGAAACCTATTGTTTAGCCATTATCTAACTCAGGAACCTATTGTTTAGCCATTATCTAACTCAGGAAACAATTGTTTAGCCATTATCTAACTCAAGAACCTATTGTTTAGCCATTATCTAACTCAGGAACCTATTGTTTAGCCAATATCTAACTCAAGAACCTATTGTTTAGCCATTATCTAACTCAGGAACCTATTGTTTAGCCATTATCTAACTCAGGAACCTATTGTTTAGCCATTATCTAACTCAGGAACCTATTGTTTAGCCATTATCTAACTCAGGAACCAATTGTTTAGCCATTATCTAACTCAGGAACCAATTGTTTAGCCATTATCTAACTCAGGAACCTATTGTTTAGCCATTATCTAACTCAGGAACCTATTGTTTAGCCATTATCTAACTCAGGAACCTATTGTTTAGCCATTATCTAACTCAGGAACCTATTGTTTAGCCATTATCTAACTCAGGAACCTATTGTTTAGCCATTATCTAACTCAGAAACCTATTGTTTAGCCATTATCTAACTCAGGAACCTATTGTTTAGCCATTATCTAACTCAGGAAACAATTGTTTAGCCATTATCTAACTCAGGAAACAATTGTTTAGCTATTATCTAACTCAGGAACCTATTGTTTAGCCATTATCTAACTCAGGAACCAATTGTTTAGCCATTATCTAACTCAGGAACCAATTGTTTAGCCATTATCTAACTCAGGAACCTATTGTTTAGCCATTATCTAACTCAGGAACCAATTGTTTAGCCATTATCTAACTCAGGAACCTATTGTTTAGCCATTATCTAACTCAGGAACCTATTGTTTAGCCATTATCTAACTCAGGAACCTATTGTTTAGCCATTATCTAACTCAGGAAACAATTGTTTAGCCATTATCTAACTCAAGAACCTATTGTTTAGCCATTATCTAACTCAGGAACCTATTGTTTAGCCATTATCTAACTCAGAAACCTATTGTTTAGCCAATATCTAACTCAAGAACCTATTGTTTAGCCATTATCTAACTCAGGAACCTATTGTTTAGCCATTATCTAACTCAGGAACCTATTGTTTAGCCATTATCTAACTCAGGAACCAATTGTTTAGCCATTATCTAACTCAGGAACCTATTGTTTAGCCATTATCTAACTCAGGAACCTATTGTTTAGCCATTATCTAACTCAGAAACCTATTGTTTAGCCATTATCTAACTCAGGAACCTATTGTTTAGCCATTATCTAACTCAGGAAACAATTGTTTAGCCATTATCTAACTCAAGAACCTATTGTTTAGCCATTATCTAACTCAGGAACCTATTGTTTAGCCAATATCTAACTCAAGAACCTATTGTTTAGCCATTATCTAACTCAGGAACCTATTGTTTAGCCATTATCTAACTCAGGAACCTATTGTTTAGCCATTATCTAACTCAGGAACCTATTGTTTAGCCATTATCTAACTCAGGAACCAATTGTTTAGCCATTATCTAACTCAGGAACCAATTGTTTAGCCATTATCTAACTCAGGAACCTATTGTTTAGCCATTATCTAACTCAGGAACCTATTGTTTAGCCATTATCTAACTCAGGAACCTATTGTTTAGCCATTATCTAACTCAGGAACCTATTGTTTAGCCATTATCTAACTCAGGAACCTATTGTTTAGCCATTATCTAACTCAGAAACCTATTGTTTAGCCATTATCTAACTCAGGAACCTATTGTTTAGCCATTATCTAACTCAGGAAACAATTGTTTAGCCATTATCTAACTCAGGAAACAATTGTTTAGCTATTATCTAACTCAGGAAACAATTGTTTAGCCATTATCTAACTCAGGAACCTATTGTTTAGCCATTATCTAACTCAGGAACCAATTGTTTAGCCATTATCTAACTCAGGAACCAATTGTTTAGCCATTATCTAACTCAGGAACCTATTGTTTAGCCATTATCTAACTCAGGAACCAATTGTTTAGCCATTATCTAACTCAGGAACCTATTGTTTAGCCATTATCTAACTCAGGAACCTATTGTTTAGCCATTATCTAACTCAGGAACCTATTGTTTAGCCATTATCTAACTCAGGAAACAATTGTTTAGCCATTATCTAACTCAAGAACCTATTGTTTAGCCATTATCTAACTCAGGAACCTATTGTTTAGCCATTATCTAACTCAGAAACCTATTGTTTAGCCAATATCTAACTCAAGAACCTATTGTTTAGCCATTATCTAACTCAGGAACCTATTGTTTAGCCATTATCTAACTCAGGAACCTATTGTTTAGCCATTATCTAACTCAGGAACCAATTGTTTAGCCATTATCTAACTCAGGAACCTATTGTTTAGCCATTATCTAACTCAGGAACCAATTGTTTAGCCATTATCTAACTCAGGAACCTATTGGTTAGCCATTATCTAACTCAGGAACCTATTGTTTAGCCATTATCTAACTCAGGAACCTATTGTTTAGCCATTATCTAACTCAGAAACCTATTGTTTAGCCATTATCTAACTCAGGAAACAATTGTTTAGCCATTATCTAACTCAAGAACCTATTGTTTAGCCATTATCTAACTCAGGAACCTATTGTTTAGCCATTATCTAACTCAGAAACCTATTGTTTAGCCAATATCTAACTCAAGAACCTATTGTTTAGCCATTATCTAACTCAGGAACCTATTGTTTAGCCATTATCTAACTCAGGAACCTATTGTTTAGCCATTATCTAACTCAGGAACCTATTGTTTAGCCATTATCTAACTCAGGAACCAATTGTTTAGCCATTATCTAACTCAGGAACCTATTGTTTAGCCATTATCTAACTCAGGAACCAATTGTTTAGCCATTATCTAACTCAGGAACCTATTGTTTAGCCATTATCTAACTCAGGAACCTATTGTTTAGCCATTATCTAACTCAGGAACCTATTGTTTAGCCATTATCTAACTCAGAAACCTATTGTTTAGCCATTATCTAACTCAGGAACCTATTGTTTAGCCATTATCTAACTCAGGAAACAATTGTTTAGCCATTATCTAACTCAGGAAACAATTGTTTAGCTATTATCTAACTCAGGAAACAATTGTTTAGCCATTATCTAACTCAGGAACCTATTGTTTAGCCATTATCTAACTCAGGAACCAATTGTTTAGCCATTATCTAACTCAGGAAACAATTGTTTAGCCATTATCTAACTCAGGAACCTATTGTTTAGCCATTATCTAACTCAAGAACCAATTGTTTAGCCATTATCTAACTCAGGAACCTATTGTTTAGCCATTATCTAACTCAAGAACCAATTGTTTAGCCATTATCTAACTCAGGCACCTATTGTTTAGATATAACAGTAAGCTAGTGAAAGCATGGGGGCAGGTAACTTAGTTGTTACCCGCTTCTCAATAGACAATAGCAGTAACAGATGGTAGCGACCATCAGTGTTAAGACATAAAATTTAAGTATGGAAAATTTCCAGCCAGAAATAGAAGTTCACATAGGGGGTAGTGGATACACAGAAAGTGGGAACGAGGTAATGTCCAGAATTACTGGACAACACATAATAGTTTAGGTCCATGGAAATTTCCACAACAGCAGGTTGGGGAAATAACAATATAGCATGCATTGACCCCATGACGTGGCCCCTCTGATAAATAAGTTGTTATCCAACTACCAGGAAAGGTTATTGTCATGAGGTAAGCATTATTTAAATAGGGCATAGAGATTCACAAAAACAAGGTGTTTTCATCAAACCATGAGATAGTTTAAGTTTCGGTCACAGAATGACAAGGAGTGACCAACTCAAGTGATCAGAAGAGTGCAAATTGTCACTTTGTGATAGTTTGATTGGCTGCTTATCTTTAGGCGAAGAGTTGTGGTTGGAGTATTTAAACTTCAACACAATAGGTTTTAAACAGTCAGTACAGAACAGTTAGAGTTACAGTTAAAACACTTAGAGCTAGAACAGTCAGAACAGTGTAGTTAAGATTAGAAAGTTCAGCCAGTTAGTTAGGAAGTTAAGAATTTTCAAGTTGTAGTTTCAAGTCAGTTGAGAAGTTATTAAAGTAAGTTGATAGAGAGTAGTGAGTATAGCAATGAGAATATAAACTTTAGTGTTGTGAAAGTGCTTAAGAGTATTTCAAGATGTTTCACATTCCTCATGAACGTAAGTTGAATAATGTTGTATGCAAGATATGCACTTGAGACTGATCATATCCACCGACTATTTGTCTCAGAGAAGTCCCAAATTAATTAACATTAATTTAAGATAAGTGCATCCACCACAGAACGATCATAGGCCCAGATTAATAATAGAAATAAAAAAACAGATTATGATTATATATAACGAGAGAAAGAGTCTGTCATGATTTACCTGTTTTGATCAACTATAAATGTGATGTGCTGTCAAGTTATAATATAATAGAAACAAGAAACGATAAATATACTATAACATAGACATCTAACTCAGGAACCAATTGTTTAGCCATTATCTAAAATCGGAATCTAGGGTTAATGTTGTCATGGGAGGTTTGGCCTTTACATATATTTAAAATAGATCTCTCCATCCCTCCACTACAGGCAAAACTATATGGGCCTCTGCAGCACACACACAAAATAAATATAACTGTACACAACATGACAGCATTATAAGCTAAAGTCTTATTTCAGTATGTTTGAGGTATCAGATATCATATTTAACACTCAAAATATGAGAATCAAAAAAATCACTCAGTTCAATGTAACCTCATGTTCTTACAGAAAGATCTGTTCCCCGATCTATCTGCCTTATAAGAGGCATAAGATGCTACTTTTATGAGGATATGTCTATTTTAATGACACACATTAACAAGCTACTACTTGAAGCATAACCCAAATAAAAACATCACCCACAGATATGTATCGGAATCTAGGATTAGTGTTGTCATGGGAGGTTTGGCCTTGACATATATTTAAAAAAAGATCTCTCCATGGATGCAACACGACAGGCAAAACTATATGGGTCTCTGCAGCACACACACAAAATAAATATAACAGTACATACAAGAAATAACACTGCAGATATATATATATACAATACTTCGTATGAATAAAATATAGATACATCAATCACTCCCAGTTTATCCCATGATCCATCCATTAAACCAGTCTTCGCTACTGGAGTTTATGATTTGTTTGCTTGTGTTTAAAGAGATGGTGTAGAATTGATTAAAATAAATTAGTTTAGTACAAAACACAAACCTGAAGTTTCAGCAGATGTGCCTTGCAGCAAACCAAACAAGTTTCCACAAGCCTTGCTAATGGCAGCCATCTTGGCAATGACAGGTAAATTGTGAATGACAAAGCCAACTTCATTTTTTTGCACTTTGGCCAAGTTATTAGCATGACCCAGCAGGCCGAATCCTGTTACGTCAGTTGCACCATGGGCATTGTATTTATGCATCAGTCTTGCAGCTAATAAAAAAATATCAAAAGACTGATTTTACAAATTTATATGCTGAATTTGTCCAAAACTTAATGTACCTAACATATTTACAGACAAGCAAAAACTAAACATGCAAACACCTATATTAAAGGTGTATGGTGCTAACCATTGCTTACTACATAACTTAATCTCAAAATGGCATTTTATCTGCATGTACTAGGATGTGCTAGTTCATCAAATGTTTCAGCAATCTACCTACTGTGAATTCAACTATAAAAGCCTTAGTGAACACAACATTGTGAGTTGTATTACCCACTTCATCAATTAGTTTGCTTGGTCCTTGCCTGTACCAATTCTAGATAGTGCTACAATAAAATTGGCCGTACGAAGATACAAGGTTGCAGAGGTCACCTCCAGCCACCTAAAATGTTTAGTTTTATTTACTTCCAAATAAACAATTATATACGAATATATAACCGAATAGCAAAGCAAGCCCTCATGTGGGAAACAACAGGTAAGAGGATAAGAGGAAGACCCAGAGAGACACTGAGAAGAACACTGATGAGAGAGGCAAGAGCAGCAGGAATTGTCTCCCTCAATGAGATAGAGCTGCTTGCAAAGAACAGAGACAAATGGCGAGATTTGATGAAAAATCTTTAAAAGAGTTTAAAACTGCTAGAATAAAAATTTAGATAAGAGAAGGAGTATCTTGGTCTAAGCCCTATGGGCTGGCTACAGCTCAAAAGGTCAATAGATAGAAACAAATATATATATATATATGACAACAAATGTGACCTAGTGCTACCTTGAACAGATGCCGATCTGAGAGAAGTTTCACATCAATGGACATGCAAAATAAATCTAGTTTATGCTAAAATTTAATACTAAATAAGTATTGCTGAGAAAACATAGTCTTAATTTAATCTTTGGCATTTGAAACTCTTGGTCAAGAAAATAAGGGCACATTTTTTATATTTGCGTGTTTACTTTCATTTGACCGTTTTCTATTTTTGTTACACATGTCCGCTGGGCGCAGGGTAGGAGTGTTTAGGGATAGTACCTCATGGTAAGAGGGAACCACATCATCATGGATAGACAAGGAGCTTATTTGATTCCCCCACTTCTAACCAGTCCATGTTTGGCTCCTCGTGTCTGCTTGTATACAGAAGCCAGGTATAGAAGGCATGGTTCCTGGATGACATATCAGGGGCAGACAAAGAAGATGGTTTCAAGACATCAAGGAGACACTGAGCATAATAGAAATAGTGGGAGATCTGGCTAGAGACAGAGATTCCTTCAGATACGCTGTGGTGAATGCAACATTCTGCAAAGGACACGCAATCTAATGATATTCACTGGAAAAGATATTTGTTTGGAACTATATATGAAAGGAGGATGATGAAAAGAAATAGCTGCTGGGTAAACACAGGGCAAGGAAAATTATATCATCGATGTCAGCACAAAGTGGTCTGAAATACTCACCAATAGTATTCTTAACTTCTACACAAAACATCTAGAAAAGAGATCGAACTACAACTGATTCATGATAGTACCTGTTCTATTTAGACGAGCCATGCTGAACATTGCTCGCTGGTAAGCTTTCCTCACATCATCTTCTGAGACGACAAGTTTCACACGGTTCCATCGCTCTGGCTGGTCTAACCACTGGTACGCATTCACAGCAACTTGTGTCCCTAAAGGTTTTGTGAGAACTAGAACATCCCCAACAACTGAATTATCAGGCCTGGACGAATGAAGAAAAAAAATGATAATTTACTGTAATGAGGAATTTTCCCCTGTTTTATAGAACGACCTATATAATTTCGACAACCACTGCTAAGAAAATAATACAGTCACACCACAAGCAGCATATGACTGGATAAATGACAGACCCACAAATAGTTTCATTTATTTATAGCAAAAACAATAAGATTCATAAAATAAAATGTGCCAGATGTATCAGTGGCATATTTTAAATACAAAAATCCATCTGTCTCAAAAGAAAAGAAGGAGATACTGAAAATAAACAATCTTTTCATTCTACTATTTGTTTCAAACTAGAAAATACAGATGTACATGATCATCTAGGTGCAAAATAGTAACTCAAGAAATAAGAGCACAAATGAAAAAGAATACTAAAACAAACATTTCATAAACTAATACATATAAATATACATACATAAGATCTTTATATAAAAGAACATGACAGTATGATAAGCTAAAGTCTTATTTCATTATGTCTGAGGTATCTGATATCATATTTAACAGTCAAAATATGAAAATCAACAAATCACCCAATTCAATGTAACCTCTTGTTCTTACAGAAAGATCTGTTCCCCGATCTATCTGCCTTATAAGAGGCGATAAGATGCTACTTTTATGAGGATATATCTATTTTAATGACACACATTAACAAGCTATTAGTCATGTGCTGTGTAATGTCAGGTTTCTAGCATGTTAGTGAGTTTCCAATTCTGTTCATGGTCAAAATAATTTTAAAGAAACGAATAACTTGCAGCACTGGTTGGTTTAGAAGTGGATGTGACATGGCTATTTCAAATGATGCTACAATTTGCATAACGTACATGTATTATGTATTAAAGAACCCACAATTAAATATTTCTCCCGTGTGTTACCGAGGCCTCATTATGTGGGATGTAAAGAATAGTGACACTGTGACCTTCCAGGCATGTCGTAAGAGGCGACTAAGGAGGTTGATCGATGGCTTGACTAGCTGTCATTGTAAAAAGCATTGTTATGGAAACAGACCATAGATTTTAGAAGCCTCTGCAATATGTGCCATTTTGGCACGCAAGGTTTCTGTTTTTGAGATTGTGGTTCTGCCCTATGTGCCGTCTTCGGCTCGAAAGGATAATAGAATAAAATATTTAGCCGATGTATTTCAGCCACTCCCAACTAAAAATAAATTGTTTCATATAAAATTGGAAGAGCAAGTTAAAATTAACTGAAGTAAGAAATAAGGTTTATATTTTCAGACAAGCATATGAAATGTTCTCAGAATGCACAATCAGTCTTGGTATACTTAATAAAATCATACATTCAAGTTATGCAAAGGGTATGTTTCTACACGGAAATCTGTCAAATTTCAAGAATTTTTACTTCAAGGTTGTAATTTTTACGATGGTTTAGCAATGTGAGGTTAAAACTAGATTGCTATCTTCTACACAACATCATCAAGTACAGGGCCTGCTGGCGTAGGTGATCATGTCTCTCCACAACTTTCGATCTTGGCAGCTATTTATCATTTCTGTTGTTGACCTTCTGCCAAGCCATTCTTAAGCTGTCTGTTATCTTTTCTCTTTGCTTCTCTCTATCTCTTTGTCCCTCAATTTTGCCAGTGTCACAATATATTCCAGTTGTTTTCTCATTACATGGCCAAAAAATGATGATTGTTTCTTCCTAATATTGGAAATTAGCTCTCTTTTTGCTTTGACCTCTCTCAGAACATCTTCATTACTCTTCTTAGCTGTCCATGGTGTTCTCAACATTCTTCTACAAAACCACATTTCTACAGACTCCAGTAATGTTCTTGTCTGTTATCCTATTGTCCATGATTCGCATCCATATGTTAAGACTGGCTCTACATAACATTTAAGAACTCTTTTTCTAGTTTCTATTGTCAAAAATGGATTGCATAGCATCTTCCTCATTTTTTTGGAATGCTGCTTTTGCCTGAGCCATTCTGCATCTCACCTCTTTTGTACATCTTTCGTCTGAGGTTAACAAAGTTCCCAAATAGTTAAATTCATTTACCTGTTTTAATATTGTTCCACTTGTCTTTATTTTTGCACTGAGGTGATGTCTTTTTCTTCGTTGTTACCATTACCTCTGTCTTTTTGCTTTCTTTCACTATAATGTCCAACATTTCTTGTAACTTATTTTCACTCTTAGCGATTAAGACTGTATTATCAGCATACCTTAGATTATTTATGTTATGACCTCCAATTGTTATTTCAGGCATGCCCCTTATGGATCTTAAAATAATCTCATTATAAATATTAAACAAATCTGGTGACAGCACACAACCTTGTCTGACACCATGTTTTATTTGTTGAAACATTCCCAATTGGTTTCCAGTTTTTATGGCCGCTGTTTGTTGCCAGTACATGTTCTTTGTTATTCTTAGATCTTTGCTGTCTTATGTTTATGCTTTCTAAAATGTTCATTATTGCTTGGTGCTTTACTTTGTCAAATGCCTTGGTGTAATCTATGAAACATAGGTATAGATCTGTTTTCACCTCTATGGTTCTTTCTACTAAAGATCTTATGATATAAATGGCATTGCTTGTTCCTTTACAACCGTTAAAACTGCAATGGGATGGGTATTTCAAATAAAAGGTACTGGATACTGAAATTGAATGTGAGGACTAACAGTTGCACACACTGTAGAAATGTTGCAAACTGGGGATATGTTAAAACTGTCGTATGCAAGTGAATAAAGCAAAAGGATCATCATCAGGTTGCACATCCATTGCAGAATACTACATTCACAACAGCCTATCTAAAAAAATCATCTCTAGTCAGACCTCCAACTTCTATTGCTGTCTTGTTCAAGGTATTGTTCTTTCTAGCTCGTGTCTTTTGACGTGGCCATTGCATTTTAACGTCCTCTGTGGAATGGCGTTTATAAGCCAGTTATTTTTAATAAAGCAACAGTACACCACCTGATTGCAACAGAACACCACCTGATTGCAACAGAACACCAACTGATTGCACCAGAACACCACCTGATTGCAACAGAACACCAACTGATTGCAACAGAACACCAACTGTTATACATTGAAAAGTGTGAACTTTTATTAGCTGTCCATAAACAAACATGAAACCATGCAAGTGTTTGTGAACTGTGAAAATTAATAGATATCTTACCCCTCCGCTATGAAACTATGAAAACACACATTCATATACAGCACACAGAGAATACATACATGATATATTCATTTGATTGACACACTGATGATGCTACACCACCAACAGTCAACCAAGGATTGATGATAGTCTGGCCTCCAGTCACTTGTGTGCCTCCCTCCTCAGCTGCATCCTATCATAGACAACAGTGTGTGCCAGACAAATTGATGGAATTATTAAGAGTGATCAACTTTACACTATCATTTAAATATCAATAAATTTCAGTGTGTAATTGAGTAAGTAAAAAAAAAGTAAAGTACCCCTATCACGCCAAGTGCCGTATAGGGAAATATGGTGTTAGTGACCCTATATTTTACAGACCTTCAGCACATGATTTTTGGGTAATGTGGTCGGTATTACGCCCGTACCGCTTTACTTTCCCAGAAAAAAATCCGGTACCCATTTAAGGCTGGGTGAACCCGGAAGCCGTCGGTTGGGATCGAACCCTACCCCTTGTCCTTTGTAGTCCAGTTCACTAACCACTGAGCTATCGCGGCTCCCTGTGTAATTGAGTAGTGAACATTATTTCTAATTTGTATATTAATGCACTAGCTTTAATTTTTTTTTTTTAAACAAAATAATTTAACCTGTTATTACAAAGTGATATTATACGAATAGAGAGAAATGACAGTGTTACTTAAAAGATGTTACACACAATAAATGTTTATGCATATTCTATAAAGAATAATAACAATCATAATTTTACGAGAGAAAAGATTTATTTTTTTTAAACTATATAAAAAGTTAATCTTTTTCTTTCAGTGTGTATCTAATTTCATTTATCAGATATAATATTATCAATGGTTAGAACAATCGTCTAATAATTCACAACGACAAACTGCTTCCAATCAAACTTTCAACAAAATTGTGAATAAAAGAAATGCCTTGAAGCCCCGCATGATGATTGGAATGATGACTCCACGCTCTTTGTCTGTCATCTTGTTGCTGCATGTCAACAACATTAGCATGTTGTCACAGTCTGTCACACCCATGGCGTAGAGGTCACTTAGAACATTTGAACATGCAATCTTGCCCTTTAATGGAAACAAAAAACATGAATATCCCAGATGCTTCCAAGGATTTTTCTACAAGTTATTAAATGTATTTGTGATAAACCTATTTTATGTTATTTCTTTTCTGAAAGTATTGTTTAAACAATCTTGAGCATTCTAAAATATTATACATTTATTATTTTTATTAGTTACATTATTGTTTCATTCTGTTTTCTTAGGAAATGGCTGAACTCAACTAATATAGATAATTAGACATTTTAATTGAGATTTTCACCAAATTGCTTATATGCCTTCATAAAAGGTACTTTTTTCAGCAAAATCCTTTTTTTTTGGTAAGTTGCTAGCTACAGAAACCTTTCATTAAAAAAAAAATGTCTCTAAGGATATTTCCTTCCCTTCTTATGAGCTTTAAACACCCAATTATGGTCCAAAAAGTTTAACATATTTGTAATTATCAATCTAAGTGCTAACAGTACCAGTCACATTTTGGTGCATTTTTTAAACTCAAATGACAGAAGAATCTTGTCACTGAAGTGTAAAGCATAAACAGTGATATGAAAACTTTTTGAAACATTAATCCATCAAAACTACTTCAATAAAAAAATTAAATTTTACAAAATTCATTTCAGTAAAAAGGCATCAATGCAGACGATCAACAAGAGAAATCTAAACAGCTTACTAGCATTATTACACAGAATCTTACTGAAGCCCATCAATAATATGGGCTGATAACACATTGATACACACTACATTGATATACACAGTTAACACACATTTACATAAAATTGTGAAACTGCAGTGATAGAGCAGCTTTTGAACTCATCTACTATATTGGATAGGCAGAGCTCAATTCCTGAATGTGTTAAATTTGTTCAAGCAGACACTGCTTAAAGGCTCATTGCCTGGAAAAGTAGAGCTGCAAAGTCTGGTATGGTACTGATCAGATGACCACATCTTCCATAAATAAGCTATTGCTCATTTTAAAACGTGGGTATCACACTTTATATGGCACAAGACAAGTTAGACACAGAACCAATAGAAAGTAACAAATGAAATCAGATGACCCTAAGAGCTCCATATTAAAATTTTTTAAAACTATTCAAATAATGTAAATTATATCTTGATATGGATAATCATTGTCAGAGTTACAATTTCCATCTGCAGATATTTTTAGCAGGACAACAGTATACATAAAATAAACTCATGACTGCAGTACACTGAAAGACAAGACGCAGCCTGTATATGAAAAAAAAAAAAATAATCTTTATACCACACATATTACCATTGCTGGTGTATGTCAAGGGGCTCATGATAGAACCAGAGGGATAAAGGCCGCTTGGTCAAAGCAATCGCCACAATGTGTGAGCTTTACAGACAGCGAAACAGTGGTTTTAGCCACATGGCCACGCCCACCTCATAGCCTGTATATGATGAAGAAAAATGAGAGTAAAGAGAGCTTAAGTAACCAGAGCTTTATCACCAAAAGACATAGCTCATTGTTATATAGAGACTATTGATCTGATGATGAGAGATCACTGAGATACAAGATTTTTCACTCACAAACAAGCACAAACACAAACTGATTACAACAACAACAAAATCCAACCATCATGTAGGGGTCATCAACAAGGGGATAGAAGAAATCTGTTGTCTGAACAAGGGAGAGTCCACCATGACGGAGAGGGGTGATAGATGAATCCATGCCAATGCCTGCAATAGAAATTAATTACACAACCATTAAAGATTATTTTTATCAATTCTTATATTAAAACTACAGACAACTATATACAGAAAACTACATTACAACTATAGACATAAATGTCTATACATGACATAGAACAAACAAGACCAGAAAATCAATGGAGGCTGTAGAAATATGGTTTTACAGAAACATGTTGAGAATACCATGGACATCTTAGAAGAGTACTGAAAACGTTCTGAAAAATGCCCAAGCAAAAAGACAGCTAATTTCCTATATTAGGAAGAAACAATCATCATCTTTTAGCCATGTAATGAGAAAAGAACAGCTGGAATATATTGTAACAACTGGAAAAATCGAGGGACGAAGAGATAGAAGGAAGCAAAGAGAAAAGATACCAAACAGCTTAAAAGAATGGCTTGGCAGAAGGTCAACAAAGAAAATGATAAATAACTGTAGAGATCAAAAGTTGTGGAGAGACATGATCACCTATGCCAGCAGGCATGGTACTTGATGATGATGATACATGACAACCTGTTCTCAAAGCAAAAAGCAGTTAAAGCACAACATAGGTACAGCAATGAAGAAACATCAAGGAATGTTCCGCTGAGGTGAATATTTAAATTAGATTGGCATGAGCCAGCTGACAGCCTCAGCCATGGCCAACCAGACCTGACACCATGCAAAATTATCTATCTATCTTTTGCTCACCCGAAGTATTGTCTATATCTGCAATGTCATTTCCTGTATAAATTTTACTGTCAATGCAACATTATAACTCAATAGATGTTCAACAAAGACGTGTGATGCATTAAATCTTAACCACTAGAAGGCATGGGAGCCGCGATAGCTCAGTGGTTAGTGAACTGGACTACCACGGACAAGGGGTAGGGTTCGATCCCAACTGACGGCTTCCGGGTTCGCCCAGCCTTAAATGGGTACCAGATTTTTTCTGGGAAAGTAAAGCAGCACGGGTGTAATACTGACCACATTACCCCAAAAATCATGTGCTGAAGGTCTGTAAAATATAGGGTCACTAACACCATATTTCCCTATACTCCACTAGGCGTGATGGGGGTACTTTACTTTTACTAGAAGGCATGTACAAATATGCTTCTCCGATGTGTCTCCACCACAAGGTAGAGAAGCCCATATACCAAGAGCTGTTCTAGTGGTAGAGAAGCCTGTGTGCCCATATACCAAGAGCTGTTCTAGTGGTAGAGAAGCCTGTGTGCCCATATACCAAGAGCTGTTCTAGTGGTAGAGAAGCCTGTGTGCCCATATACCAAGAGCTGTTCTAGTGGTAGAGAAGCCTGTGTGCCCATATACCAAGAGCTGTTCTAGTGGTAGAGAAGCATGTGTGCCCATATAACAAGAGCTGTTCTTGTGGTAGAGAAGCCTGTGTGCCCATATAACAAGAGCTGTTCTTGTGGTAGAGAAGCCTGTGTGCCCATATAACAAGAGCTGTTCTTGTGGTAGAGAAGCCTGTGTGCCCATATACCAAGAGCTGTTCTTGTGGTAGAGAAGCCTGTGTACCCATATACCAAGAGCTGTTCTAGTGGTAGAGAAGCCTGTGTGCCCATATACCAAGAGCTGTTCTAGTGGTAGAGAAGCCTGTGTGCCCATATACCAAGAGCTGTTCTAGTGGTAGAGAAGCCTGTGTGCCCATATAACAAGAGTTGTTCTAGTGGTAGAGAAGCCTGTGTGCCCATATAACAAGAGCTGTTCTAGTGGTAGAGAAGCCTGTGTGCCCATATCCCCAAGAGCTGTTCTAGTGGTGGAGAAGCCTGTGTGCACATATCCCAAGACCTGTTCTAGTGGTTAAGAAGGTTGTGTGCCCATATCCCAAAAGCTGTTCCAGTGGTCAAGAAGCTTGTGTGCCCATATCCCAAGAGCTATTTTAGTGGTCGAGAAGCCTGTGTGCCCATATCCCCAAGAGCTATTCTAGTGGTCGAGAAGCCTGTATGCCCATATCCCCAAGAGCTATTCTAGTGGTCGAGAAGCCTGTGTGCCCATATCCCCAAGAGCTGTTCTAGTGATCAGGATAGTTCTAGGGAAAAACAAAAAAATGTTGAAATCAGATGCATTGTGCTACATGCCTAACATAACAGTGCAATGTAATTCTCACAATGAAGATTTCAATCTAGAAAGAGAAGTGGCACTCATTCTGTTGAGTCCTGCCAGCATTCAAAAGTGTCAGGTCCAACCAATGCTACTGGTGACCAAATTCCTCTTGTGTTGTGAATTTAAGGCATAGAGAGAAAAGGCAAGAACTATTGACCAAACACCAACACTACGAACAAATATGGCTCTTGTGTCTGTCACTGGTACCATACTGAGACCAGCTGTATGGAGATATCAGCCATGAAGTGATGTACACTTTCTCCAAACTCACTAATTTTGGCGCTTAAAGGTGTGCGCAGAAGAAGAAAATTAGATTACAGCTTTAGATTAGATGACAGTTGAATAAAAAAAAGTAAATACTCTCAACTCTAGAGAATTATTGTGATAGTGAAGCACCACTTGAAAAAAGGGTTCTGATCAGCCTTATTGCTCACTAATCCTGACACATGAGTTTAGCTTTGAGTTACTGATCCCTCCATTTGATTAATGGTGAACATATTGGCCCCCAGATTACCAAAACTTTTACATATAGTTAAAATATTTTAGTGGATAGGACACACATTGCGGAAGCCAACTGAGAGTATTACACAACAGGCCCTTTTTTGGAATCCCCAGTGGAAAAGACAAAGAGGAAGACCAAGTAGTTCTTGGAGAAGACAGATATAAGATGAGATGAAAATGAGGGGGAAGATATGGAATGATCTTAAAAGAATGGCAAAAAACAGAATGACTTGGAAAGTGTATATTGAAGGCCAATGCTCCATAGGGAGCTGAAATGTAGAAGAAGAAGATATTTTAGTATTGGAGATTTTAACTTTTAAGTACATTTTAATGACAACATAAAAGCTATTGCTAAAGTACACTTACACTTTTGTCAGTGATTTAATTCCCAGTGACATTCCTGGGAGACTTGGTGGTCTAGAGGTAGTAAGACATTGGCCTATGGACAGCAAGGCTTAGCATTCAAATCACATCATAGACTGGGGGAACATTTCACTTCTAATCTTTGGTTTAAATCATGGCTTTAAACTCCCTGGTCTCTACACAGTGAAGTGTTATCACATCTCTAGCCCTCCAGGCAAAAGTTTAAAACAAAATGCATGTGTGCATTCACGTTAGTTAAAGAGCGCATGGCTGTTAGAAGTTGAAAAGAGTAAACCATAATGGCCACTGCCCAGACAAAATTGCCAAAGATGGATGTGCTGGGCCAAATGGTATCGAGGCTTTGCCATAAACTAGTGACTCAACACATCCACACACAACCGGTGAAGAAAAATAATGATATTCCTGACACCATATGCTGAATTACCACATTTACAACCGCGTCCATTTGATCTAGACTTCTAGCAGTACATTGTGTTGATAATTGAAAACAAAAAGGATAAATTAGTGAGAAAAATAAAATATATATTCCACAAGAATAGTTTACTATTAAATGTGCTTTGCTACTGATTCTAAGTTACTATTGATCATGTTGTCAAGTACGCATTTGCTAAGAATGTTTCAGTATTAGTTAAGTCTCAGTAGATGAAGTATGCACACAGGATATCATGACAATTTGACCCAATAAATTAATTTATGAATACATCTAGGCAGTCCTTGATTCTGATCAGACTGACGCTATGATGCATTTTGTATCTGAATTTTGTTACTTCTTCAATTGAGTTTGGCCATCACTTTTATTTCAGACTGCTATAACTAATACTACACTTCTTACTTCACAACTGAACAACTATAGTTCTACCACTTCAGCCTACTATAATAACTATACTTATACGATCTATCTATCTATCGACCTTTCGAGCCGTAGCCGGCCCATACGGCGTAGACCAAGATACTCCTTCTCTTATCTAAATTTCTGTTCTAGCAGTTTTCGATTCTTTTAAAGATATTTTATCAAATCTCGCCTTTTATATCTGTTCTGTGCAAGCAGCTCTATCTCATTGAGGGAGCCGATTCCTGCTGCTCTTGCCTCTCTCATCAATGTTCTTCTCAGTGTCTCTCTGGGTCTTCCACTTTTCTTCTTACCTGTTGTTTCCCACATGAGGGCTTGCTTTGCTATTCGGTTATTATCTCTTCTCATCACATGTCCAACGTATGACCATCGTCTTTTCTTTATTACTGAAGATAGTGGTTGATTGGCGATTTCTCTAATTTCCTCGTTTGTTTTGAATATACGCTATACCAAGTATTTTCCTTAGACATTTATTTTCGAATGTGTTGAACTTAATTGCTATGTCTCTTGTTTTCCCGCTCTCACATGCACACGTAAGGGTTGATAGTTCATTTGATTTGAATAGTCTAAGTTTTGTGTTTGTGCTGATGAGTTTTGATTTCCACAACTTTTCAAGGCTTCTGAAAGGACATTGCTGCTTTAGCTATTCTGGTTCTAATTTCTTTGCTTGTATCCTCTTCTCGATCAATGTGACTTCCAAGATAGATAAAGCGGTTGATCTCTTCCACTGGTTTGTTTTCCATGTATATTTTGTCTTGTAATACTTATACTACCCTCCATTAAATTTGTTTAAAGTCCTTAATGGTGTTTTTGTATAATAATATAATTCTTGATTATTCTTGTGCCATCAGAAGTCACATAGGGCTTGTAGTGTTTTTTGCTACCATCTCTATTCTAGATGAGATGTTCAATCTTATCTAATGAGTCTATGCCTACCATTTTGCTTCTCTTGATCTTCCTCTTTTTATAATAAATAATGTGACTAGAAATTCATATACAGTAATCCCTCAGTTATCGTGGTTAATAGGGACCAGAACCGGCCGCGATAAGTGAAAAACTGTGAAGTAGTGTCACCCTCTCATTTTTAACATACATTTTTTGTGTATGTATAATATCAATACGTGTATATGAAACCATATAAGTGCATATGTTATCATTAGAACATTAAAGAATAGTTTCAAACATGTAAATAAAATATTAATAGTATAAATAACATACATAAAATAATGTTTTTTTTATATAATAATTCCTCAATTTTGATTTTTTGAACAATCCGCGATTTACTGAGGCCGCGATAAATGAACCGCGAAGTAGCGAGCGATGACTGTATTTCAGTTTATATATCAAACCGAACATAAAATTAAAGTCTTCAAGATGTAGATTTATTATATTTATAGAAGAATTGGACACTGTCCAATTAGGTAACTCTCAGCTCTGGACAGAAAGAAAAAAACAAACAAATGAAGTATGAAGTCTTAAAACAAGTAAAAATGAAAAGAGAACTATTAAACACACATCAAATAAGACAAATGAGATTTCTGGGGCATGTTAAAAGACACAGCAGCCAACTGAAAGTAATCTTGGAAGGGAAAATACAAGGTAAAAGAGGCAGACCAAGACTAACATGGACGAGTAGTAACATCAAATGATGGAGCTGCACTATCAAAGCAAGAGACAGATTGGAATAGATTAGATAGCCCTCCATGGTAGCCAGCCAACCTTCCATGTGGAGACACTGACAGCATTCAATGATGATTGATTTTTCATTCTTTGGGAAATAATTTATATTTAATTTATATTATATTTTTTATTTAGCCAGTTCAGTTATTAACCTATTTTCTACCTTATTTATGACTACCTTATTTATTAGTCTATTTTCTCAGCTCTCTGATCTTAAATGAGACCTTAGTCTCTAAGTCTATAAATTAGAAGATAATTTTAACTTTTTTTTTTACTTTTCGGATTTCCCACTTCTGAGAAATAAATAGAAATGAATGACTGTGTGAAATGTCATATGTGTGGTCATAGTTTGAAATAATAAATATAGCGTTGTTTTGTTTTGTTAGTAATTTCTATTTGAATTTGTAAATATTTTAAAATATTATAACTTCGATTTTATTCCAAAAAGAAATGTCCAATGCATTAGAAATAATATTGGAATAAAGTTATTTTTTTCCTAACGAAAGTAACAAGGCGGAGTTACTTTGGTCACGTGGGGAGAGCCGCGTACCAAGCGAAGAAATGGGTGCCATTTTGAATCCTTACAGATAGAAGGGGTTTTTATACAAATTGTGAAATTATGAAGTAAATGTGCATTTTTCAGCTCCAATGCATATTTTATACATTCCACTTTCATAATCTGGTACTTGGTGTTTATATTATAGGCTGAAATATTTAAAACAGCAAATGAAAGTAGCTCATAGCATTTTTGGAAACCGGACAATTTTGGAAACCGAATCACAAAAGACGAAGCAGTAAAATTTAAGAAAATTCGACCTACCAATTCGTGGAGAAGGAGTTGCATACTGGAAATGCGCCTGTTCCGCATCCTGGGCATTGCTGTCCTGTGTGAGTCCCTCAAGAAGTTTGAGTAAAACATCTTGAGGGACTTTACACCCTCATCCCTTTAGGTCAGCAAACTTTGTAAGTCGGAAATTGGGATCCAACTCGTGTGCCAGTGGATCAAACGGACGGCGCATCTCCATTTTCGATCTTTTAGCTAGGTTAAGTCAGACCTTCACCTAAAAAATATTCGAAAACATTGTTAGATAGATGTATACATAAATCTTCTTGCAAAATGTATATAAAATTCGACAAAATAGTACAAAAAGTTTAGATTACCAGCTGCCCTTGCTCCCTCAAAAATGGCTACCTCCCCTGTAGACTTACAGTTCCCGGATGTTGGAAATTACCGCCGATTTTTTTCTATTCCGGCTAACCTGTAACAGTTTGTTGGGGATCAATCCTTGAAAAATTTTGTTGGCACTGACCCTTTCCATCCTCATCTGCCTTTCATCGTCGAGGGGTATCTATAATCACAAATTTGAAGAAAAAATATCAGAAGTTAGAAAAAAAAAATGTTGGTACAAAAATACAAACTAGTAAAAGAGGTTAACAGCATTACAATATTTTTCTAGAAATATGAGCTATCATTTCCGATCTTATTCTTCATCTGCACTGCCCCGACGGCAGCTCCATTGCATGGCACCTAATGTGTTGCATCATTAGTTTACAGCGATATGCGCCTTTGGCCAGTCATATCTCCATAATAACTTTCTATTTTCAAAGAGAAAAACACACGAATGTATGTAGAAGTTTTACAAATATTATATAAACCAAGGTAACTAAATGTTTCTGCTACAAAGTCTCCATCAGTTGACACAATGACAAACACATGATTTACTTAGATTGCAACCAATAGCAATCTAAGTAAATCAAATACGTATACAAATAGTATACATTAGTTGGACTCTCTCATTCTAGCCTAGTTTTTGAAGTGAAGATGCGAAGGTGAGGGGAGGTTCTTCATTATTGAATGTTCGCGATTTATTAATATACAGTGACGTCACCACATTACACGTAACCTTTCTTTTTGCTGCGGTTGTTAAATTGTGAAATATTGTAAAAAAAGTTGCTAAAAAGTTTCAAGAGCTCCATGTACATGCCTTTATTTCTTGCGTTCTCAGACTCGAAGTGTGCCTTAAAGAACGTTCTTGTTTTTTCTTACAAAAACTACGACATTTTCTTTCACTTTTTTGTTGCACAGACTGTCGGCAATTTTCTGTTGTCAATTCAATGCAGGGTCAACTCTTTGACAGCCGAATGTCTGTAGCGAATTGAACGCCAGCTATGGCTAAGTGACTTTTGTTTTCTTTCACATGCCGTTACCAAATTTAAAAAGTAAATAAAACATGTCCTCCACTGATGTTATTTTACGCTTCTTCGCAAGAGTCAAAAGATCACCAAGTAATCCGAATGCTTTATTTTTTTTATTATTTTTTTTTTGCGAAAGTTTTCCTTTCCGATACGATCTATAGCGAGAGATGTCCAAAATCATATGATAACATTTTAGCTCCATTGCTTATATTTTCTTCTGTAGCCTCGCATGCTGTTAGAGTCCATGTTTTGCAGTTTTGCAGGCGTTTAAAAAAATTATGATGCTTATTCTCACAGTATATACATTTTGTCCGCACAGCTTTGCAGCCGTAGCACATGAAAATAGTTTCTTTTACAGGACAGGGATATTTATGAAATATGTTTTCATGTTGTTTTTTTTTTCTAATAGGACAGTGAAATTTATTAAGTATGTTTTCTGGTGTGTTTTTGTTTTTTACATGGTAGAGGTATTTATGAAATATTATGTCTTGTAGTGTTTTTTGTTTTTGTTTTTACAGGACATGGATATTTATTAAATATTATGTTTGCCGGTGTTTTTTTTTTCTTTAACAGGACAGATATTTATCAAATCTATGTTTTCTGGTGTGTGTTTTTTTTTTTCAACAGGACGGATATATTTATGAAATATTATTTTTGCCTGTGTTTTTTTTTAACAGTACGGAGATATACGGGGAACAGGCCACGTGTGCATTCTGCGCATGTTACCCTTGGCGATTGGAAATCGAAAAGAGTAGGCAAGATTAATTGTAGAAATGTACCCAAAACTTTAAAACTTTCAACGATAAAATATAGAGAGTAGTCTCTGAAGTCGGAGAATTGCCTGTAAGGTGAGGGAAGATCGATTGATGGAATATTAGAAGCAGTATGAAACATAACAGCAACAAAGGCGAGCAGAAGAGCAAAAGACTGCATATTATATCTCCACTCGACGCTGAAAGGCAAATGAGGAAGGAAAGAGAAAGAAGAAGAACGCGTGGGACAGCTTATGGTTGCCAGTATATAGATTCTCGCAAAACTCAGTCCCTCGAGGACTTTGCTAGCGATATAAAGCTGGCGAACGCGAACACAGCTGGCGTCTGTCTCCTGATGCATTGAACCTTCGTGTACACTCTACTGTGTAGATACCTGGTACAATAAAAAAACATTTATTTTACGTTTGTTTAAAATAATTTATTTGTTTCTCTTGCTGGAATTTCAACATCTAGTACAATTAGAGTAGTATATCTATAGTTTCTCGATAGCTCAGTGGTTAGTGAACTGGACTACAAAGGACAAGAGGTCGGGTTCCATCCCAACCGACGGCTTCCGGTTCATCCAATGGGTACCGGATTTTTTTTCTGGGAAAATAAAGCGGCACGGGCGTAATACCGACCACATTACCCCAAAAAACCATGTGCCGAAGGTCTGTAAAATTTATGGTCACTAACACCATATTCCCTATAAGCCACTTGGCGTGACGGGGGTTCTTTACTTTTTTTTTTTACTTACCTATAGTTTGTGCTTTCAATGCTCTTTCCAATCCAACTAGCAGTACAGAAGGAAACAGTATCCGGTTTTTTTGTTTCTTTGTTTGTTTGTTTTTTTAAACTAGGAAAGGCACGAACAGCAGGGGAGAACACTCACATCCTCACTTCCAATTGTGATGATAGTAAAATGAAGTTTAACATACTTCACTTCACTTCACTTCTAAATGTTATATTTGACAATATTATTTTCATAATTTGAATTCTTTCTATTTATTAAGTTTAGAACTCTTGTTCCCGTATGACGGGGAACAGATGGATGTGTTCACTTTCAGTGCGGGTTCGCCTTATGTCTTTTGATGCGTGCTGAGACTGCTATGATGGGGACTGCAGCTACCTTTCTTTGGCTGGGAGATGAGATATTAATTCGGATGGTTCCACTGGCACGGGTGGTTGAGCAATTATGGATTTTAATTCATTTGCAGTGATACTGGGGCCTTCTATAACCATAACCATAGCTCTTGTCAAAATGTAAATTCACGCAGAGTTCATGATGTAACTATTTCAAAGTTAATAAATTCTATTTTAAGAAATGACTAATTTACAAAAGTCTCGCTTTTATGAAAATATTTTTGATTGAAAAAGACGTCTAATTTTATGTTAACACCACTGTATTACCAAAATATGTGGATTTTTGGGGGTATATTTTTTTTTTGGGGGGGGGGGGTGGGGGGGGGAGGAAAATAAACTGCGAGATATCTCGCCTTAAGGATTAAATTTTATTCTGATAATAATTTTCATTTTTTATTAATCCAGCCTTGGTACAGAACACTGATAGTGAGAACAATTAGTGACCAATATCAGAACTACTGGCGTTACGTTAAAAGAACCAACACTAATCAAAACCTTACTCTACCAGTAGCCCAGCCCACCCCCCCCCCCCCCAAAAAAAAAAAAAAAAACAGGCTAAATCAGCTTGGCCTAATAAATATCGAATGTAAACCCGGTCCCTATAATATCATCATCATCATCATTGGGTGCCTTCTCCGCATCGAAGTTTGGCTACCATAGAGCGCCATTCCACTCTGTCTCTTGCTTTGATGGTGCAGATTGTCATAGGCTGACTTGTCCATCTTTTGATGTTACTCGTCCATGTTAGTCTTGGTCTGCCTCTGCCTCTTTTACCTCGTATTTTCCCCTCTAATATTACTTTTATTAGACTGTTGTGTCTTTTAACATGACCAAAAAATTTAATTTGTCTTGCTCTAATTGTGTTTAGTAGTTCTTTTTTCACCCTCAGTCGTCCTAAAACTTCCTCGATTGTTTTCTTTCCATCCAATTCTACCTATTCTCCTATAAATCCACATTTCAAAGGCTTCAATTTTCTGTTCTGTTTTCTGGTCTAATGTCCATGTCTCTGCACCATACAGGAATATTGAGAAGATGTAACGTTTTGCAATTCATAGTTTTAGCCCTGTTGTTTTGATGTTAGTATATTTTTCATGGCATTGAAATTACTTTTTGCCATATCTATTCTTTTATTTATTTCAGTTGTACATTTTCCATCACTGGTTATAGTATGTCCCAGGTAGTTGTAGTTCTGAACTGTCTCTAGATGTATTCCTTCAACTTTGACATTTAATTGTAGGTCTTGAGAATTTTCTTTGTTTATGATCATAGTTTTAGTCTTTTTGATATTCATATCTAGTCCATATTTCTTGCTTGTCATGTTTATCACATTAAGGAATTGTTGTAGATCTTTAGGATTTTCTGCTAGTAGAACAGTATCATCAGCATATCTTAGGTTATTGATTATCTTCCCATTAATGTTTAGGCCTGGCATCTCTGAGATGTTTTTAAAGATTTGCTCAGTGTATAGATTGAACAAGCTTGGTGATAGGATGCATCCTTGTATTACTCCTCTTTTTATATCCATGGGTGTAGAGTTCTCCTTGTTATATTTTATTATTGCCCTATAATATGCAATGAAGATTTAGGACATTACGTACGAAAGACACACATATTGCAATCCTGCTGTAAAGTGAGACTTCGTAAGGTAAGTCTTTTTCATGACAAAAAACGAAGTACCATCCTCATCGCCTAGTTACACTTTCTCTTCATCGTTAGCATTATCTTCATTTCGTTTGGTTACCTTCATTACCTTGGTTTCGTTAGGATTGTTATGCGCTTTTTCCAGCTTCCGGTCCAAGGTGCACCCATCTTCTGTAACCATTTATTCGTGGTTGCTTCTCCAATTTTGGCTTTCCTTGACCTTCCTACGGGTTGAATATTTCCTTTTGATTTTTTATTTAGCGATCCTCTTTAAGCAGACAAATCCTCTATCGCCATCCTTGACCTCTTACATCACTCACTGAGCACGAAGTTGCTCCATTAAAGCAACCCTTATTCTACCACATAATCTTAACAACTCACGAAATCACTGTTTTCGCTGCAAAATTAGAAACACTTTTTTTTTTTAAATTGTTGAACCTACATTATGCTACCAAAAGCCATAACCACAAAAGACACGCGTTTTAAATAATAAAATGTGAAATAAGAGGGTATGCAAAAAAAGTAAAGTACCCCCGTCACGCCTAGGGTTCAATCCCAACCGACGGCTTCCGGGTTCACCCAGCCTTAAAATGGGTACCGGATTTTTTTCTGTGAAAGTAAAGCAGCACGGGTGTAATACCGACCACATTACCCCAAAAATCATGTGCTGAAGGTCTGTAAAATATAGGGTCACTAGCACCTTATTTACCTATACGCCACTTGGGGTGACGGGGGTACTTTACTTTTCTTTACCCATTATTAACGAAGAAGACGTGTTTGTTTAGAACAGAAGAAGACGTGTTTGTTTAGAACAGAAGAAAACATGTTTGTTTAGAACAGAAGAAGACATGTTTGTTTAGAACAGAAGAAGACGTGTTTGTTTAGAACAGAAGAAAACATGTTTGTTTAGAACAGAAGAAAACATGTTTGTTTAGAGCAGAAGAAAACATGTTTGTTTAGAACAGAAGGAGACGTGTTTGTTTAGAACAGAAGAAGACGTGTTTGTTTAGAACAGAAGAAAACATGTTTGTTTAGAGCAGAAGAAAACATGTTTGTTTAGAACAGAAGAAGACATGTTTGTTTATAGCAGTAGAAAACATCTTTGTTTAGAACAGAAGAAGACGTGTTTGTTTAGAACAGAAGAAGACATGTTTGTTTAGAGCAGAAGAAAACATGTTTGTTTAGAGCAGAAGAAAACATGTTTGTTTAGAACAGAAGACATGTTTGTTTAGAGCAGAAGAAGACGTGTTTGTTTAGAACAGAAGAAGACGTGTTTGTTTAGAACAGAAGACATGTTTGTTTAGAGCAGAAGAAAACATGTTTGTTTAGAACAGAAGAAAACATGTTTGTTTAGAACAGAAGAAGACGTGTTTGTTTAGAACAGAAGAAGACATGTTTGTTTAGAGCAGAAGAAAACATGTTTGTTTAGAGCAGAAGAAAACATGTTTGTTTAGAACAGAAGACATGTTTGTTTAGAGCAGAAGAAGACGTGTTTGTTTAGAACAGAAGAAGACGTGTTTGTTTAGAACAGAAGACATGTTTGTTTAGAGCAGAAGAAAACATGTTTGTTTAGAACAGAAGAAAACATGTTTGTTTAGAAGAGAAGAAAACATGTTTGTTTAGAACAGAAGAAGACATGTTTGTTTAGAACAGAAGAAAACATGTATGTTTAGAACAGAAGAAGACATGTTTGTTTAGAACAGAAGAAGACGTGTTTGTTTAGAACAGAAGAAAACATGTTTGTTTAGAGCAGAAGAAGACATGTTTGTTTAGAACAGAAGAAAACATGTTTGTTTAGAACAGAAGAAGACATGTTTGTTTATAGCAGTAGAAAACATGTTTGTTTAGAACAGAAGAAGACGTGTTTGTTTAGAACAGAAGAAGACATGTTTGTTTAGAGCAGAAGAAAACATGTTTGTTTAGAGCAGAAGAAAACATATTTGTTTAGAACAGAAGACATGTTTGTTTAGAACAGAAGAAGACGTGTTTGTTTAGAACAGAAGAAGACGTGTTTGTTTAGAACAGAAGACATGTTTGTTTAGAGCAGGAGAAAACATGTTTGTTTAGAACAGAAGAAAACATGTTTGTTTAGGACAGAAGAAAAGATGTTTGTTTAGAACAGAAGAAGACATGTTTGTTTAGAACAGAAGAAAACATGTTTGTTTAGAAAAGAAGAAGACATGTTTGTTTAGAACAGAAGAAGACATGTTTGTTTAGAACAGAAGAAAACATGTTTGTTTAGAGCAGAAGAAGACATGTTTGTTTAGAACAGAAGAAGACATCTTTGTTTAGAACAGAAGACATGTTTGTTTAGAACAGAAGAAGACATGTTTGTTTAGAGCAGTAGAAGACATGTTTGTTTAGAACAGATGAAGACATGTTTGTTTAGAACAGAAGAAAACGTGTTTGTTTAGAGCAGAAGACATGTTTGTTTAGAACAGATGAAAACATGTTTGTTTAGAACAGAAGAAGACATGTTTGTTTAGAACAGAAGAAGACATCTTTGTTTAGAACAGAAGACATGTTTGTTTAGAACAGAAGAAGACATGTTTGTTTAGAGCAGTAGAAGACATGTTTGTTTAGAACAGATGAAGACATGTTTGTTTAGAACAGAAGAAAACGTGTTTGTTTAGAACAGAAGAAGACATGTTTGTTTAGAACAGAAGAAAACATGTTTGTTTAGAAAAGAAGAAGACATGTTTGTTTAGAACAGAAGAAGACGTGTTTGTTTAGAACAGAAGAAAACATGTTTGTTTAGAGCAGAAGAAGACATGTTTGTTTAGAACAGAAGAAGACATCTTTGTTTAGAACAGAAGACATGTTTGTTTAGAACAGAAGAAGACATGTTTGTTTAGAGCAGTAGAAGACATGTTTGTTTAGAACAGATGAAGACATGTTTGTTTAGAAAAGAAGAAGACATGTTTGTTTAGAACAGAAGAAGACGTGTTTGTTTAGAACAGAAGAAAACATGTTTGTTTAGAGCAGAAGAAGACATGTTTGTTTAGAACAGAAGAAGACATCTTTGTTTAGAACAGAAGACATGTTTGTTTACAACAGAAGAAGACATGTTTGTTTAGAGCAGTAGAAGACATGTTTGTTTAGAACAGATGAAGACATGTTTGTTTAGAACAGAAGAAAACGTGTTTGTTTAGAGCAGAAGACATGTTTGTTTAGAACAGATGAAAACATGTTTGTTTAGAACAGAAGAAGGCATGTTTGTTTAGAACAGAAGAAGACATGTTTGTTTAGAACAGAAGAAAACATGTTTGTTTAGAACAGAAGAAGACATGTTTGTTTAGAACAGAAGAAAACATGTTTGTTTAGAACAGAAGACATGTTTGTTTAGAACAGAGGAAAACATGTTTGTTTAGAACAGAAGAAAACATGTTTGTTTAGAACAGAAGAAGTCATGTTTGTTTAGAACAGAAGAAAACATGTTTGTTTAGAACAGAAGAAGACATGTTTGTTTAGAACAGAGGAAGACGTGTTTGTTTAGAACAGAAGAACACATGTTTGTTTAGAGCAGAAGAAAACACGTTTGTTTAGAACAGAAGAAGACATGTTTGTTTAGAACAGAAGAAATGTTTGTTTAGAGCAGTAGAAGACATGTTTGTTTGGAGCAGTAGAAGACATGTTTATTTAGAGCAGTAGAAGACATGTTGGTTTAGAACAGAAGAAAACATGTTTGTTTAGAGCAGTAGAAGACATGTTTGTTTAGAACAGAGGAAGACGTGTTTGTTTAGAACAGAGGAAAACATGTTTGTTTAGAACAGAAGAAGACGTGTTTGTTTAGAACAGAAGAAGACGTGTTTGTTTAGAGCAGTAGAAGACATGTTTGTTTAGAACAGAAGAAGACGTGTTTGTTTAGAACAGAAGAAGACATGTTTGTTTAGAGCAGAAGAAGACATGTTTGTTTAGAGCAGTAGAAGACATGTTTGTTTAGAACAGAAGAAGACGTGTTTGTTTAGAACAGAAGAAGACGTGTTTGTTTAGAACAGAAGAAGACATGTTTGTTTAGAGCAATAGAAGACATGTTTCTTTAGAACAGAAGAAGACGTGTTTGTTTAGAACAGAAGAAGACGTGTTTGTTTACAGCAGTAGAAGACATGTTTGTTTAGAACAGAAGAAGACGTGTTTGTTTAGAACAGAAGAAGACGTGTTTGTTTAGAACAGAAGAAGACGTGTTTGTTTAGAACAGAAGACGACGTGTTTGTTTAGAACAAAAAAAGGCGTGTTTGTTTAGAACAGAAGAAGACGTGTTTGTTTAGAACAGAAGAAGACGTGTTTGTTAAGAACAGAAGAAGACGTGTTTGTTTAGAATGATTTAATAAAAGAACAAAGTAAGGGCATCATCAAGTACCAAGCCTGCTGGCATAGGTGATCATGTCTCTCCACAACTTTCGATCTCGACAGTTATTTATTATTTCTATTGTTGAGCTCCTGCTAAGCCATTCTCTTAAGCTTTCTTGTATTTTTTCTATTTGCTGCCTCTATTTATTAGTCCCTCGATTTTCCCAGTTACAATATACTCCAGCTGTTCTCTTCTCATTACATGGCCCAAAAAATGATGATTATTTCTCCCTAATATTGGATATTAGCTCTCTTTTTTCTTTGGCCTCTTTGAGAACCCTTTGATTACTCTTCTTATCTTCTTAGATGTCCATGGTATTCTTAGCATTTTTCTGTAAAACCACATTTCTACAGCCTCCAATGATTTTCTTGTCTGATGTGCTATTGTCCATGATTCACATCCATATGTTAAGACTGGCACTACATAACATGTAAAGTCTATTTTTTCTTGTTTTTATGCAAAGTAAGGTAAGATATATGTAATGAACAACGATAACGTATATTTCAAAAAAGAAAAATATGTCCTGTGGTAACTTCCTCGTTTGTTTCCTTTTCTTTCCATCCAATTCTACCTATTCTTCTATAAAACCACATTTCAAAGGCTTTAATTCTCTGTTCTGTTTTCTTGTCTAATGTCCATGTTTCTGCACCATATAGGAATGTTGAGAAGACGTAACATTTTGCTATTCTTAGTTTTAGCCCTGGTGTTTTTTGTTTTGATGTTAGTATTTTCTTCATGACATAACAATTACTTTTTGCCATTCCTATTCTTTTGTTTATTTTAGTTGTACATTTTCCATCACTGGTTATAGTATGTCCAAGGTAGTTGTAGTTCTGAACTGTCTCCAGGTCTATTCCTTCAATTTGGATATCTACTTGTGGGTTTTGAGTATTTTCTTTGTTTATGATCATAGTTTTAGTCTTTTTGATATTCATATCTAGTACATATTTTTTGCTTGTCATGTTTATTTCATTAAGTAATTGTTGTAAATGTTTAGGATTTTCTGCTAGTAATACAGTATCGTCAGCATATCTTAGGTTATTGATTATCTTGGCAATAATTTGTTGGCCTGACATCTCTATGATGTTTTTAAAGAAGTTAGCTTTTTAGCTAACAACATCTAAAATGCAGTTGTTAGAAATAGAAAGAAGACAGTTCCGTATGCTTTGGTAAAGTACAAGTAAAAAAGAACAACAGTAAGAGTAAATGATAACAATTCCTTCACAAATCATGATAATATTTATTACTGAAGTAAAATAATAAATGATAAAGCTCAATTCAGTAAATATTCATTCTTGTACACCATAGAAAACAAGAGTTACACATTTAGTAATTTCAAGAAATGTTTAAAAGTTTTGTAATAATGGCAAGGATGATAATTATGATGATAATGAATATACGAACAGTGATAGGGATGATTAAAAGTATATAAGAAAAGCGTGATATTATTGCAAAAAATTATTTTAAAAAGATTAAAATGATGGACATGATGAATACATGAAAATGATAATGAGGAATATGAGGAAGACAATAATGATAAACGGAGATAAGCAAGTGTTCTTTAGTGTTTTAGAGTCACTGTTAATAGATAAATGTAGCCTGGATAATCAGTAAACAAATAAGGATATCGTTGATAGGTGAAGAAGTATGGTTTTATGGAGGAATGTTGAGAATACTATGGACAGCTGAAAGAGTAAAGTGGATGTTATAAAAGACGTGTAAAAGCAGAAAATAAGCTTGTCGCCAACAGCAGGTAGAGACCATTTTGTTTTTTTGCCCATGAAATAAGATGGGAATAACTGGAATATATCCTGACAACGTGAACAATCAAGAGAACAAGAGATAGAGGGAAGAAAAAGATTATATTAAAGGAATTTTCCCATTTCTGGGGTCTGCCGGGGGACTTATAGGACCAGAGAATGAAGGACACGTGTCCAGTGCAGCCACCGTGAGGTGTTCGGGGATTAGTTTTTATTTCACATCAGAGAGATCAAACTGCGGACCCTACTGAGATTTGAACTCGTGTTCTCCTGGGTTGCAGCTTGACAAGTTATTGACTCGGTCACTACTCTCCTAAACAGAGGAAAACAGAGACATATGATGCGACGCAGTTTACGAGAGTGAAGTCAATAACAGAATTGGCAAACACCTGTAGGGATATAAAGACTTGGAGGCACAGCGTACTTGATGATAACAATAATGATTTCAAAATAGATAATGATAATATTTTAATAAAAATGGCTACTATGAAAACTGTCATGGTGATGACCGCAGTTATGAGCATGTAAAATGGTAATAAGAAATTCCGAAGAAATATCTCCAAACATTTCTATGTAAGCTAAACAACAAATAATAAATAGCATTTTCATACCAACTTTGTGCTATGAAAGTCAAACATGGACCCTTTCTAAATTCCATTTAAGAAAGAACAATACATGTGAGATGCGATGCTTGAGAAAAGTAATAAACAACACAAGAAGAGATAGAATACCAAATGAGACCATAAGAAAAATGGTAGGAACTAAACCCTGCCAAGAATATATAGAACAACAACTTAAATGTTTGGGCCACCTGGTAGAATGAACCCTCACCAATCACCATCAAGGGCGTTCTTCTCGAGAATGCACGGGAAAAGACAAAGAGGAAGACCCAGAAGAAGATGGATAGATGCAGTGATAGAGACATGTAACAACAAAGGAAAATCACTAATTCAGACAGTTCGAGCAGCTCAAGAACAACAAATGATATAAACCACGACACCTTTTAGGTATCAGTGAAAACAGAAAAGAAGAAGAAAGAAGAAGAAATATCTGAGACAAGTTCTATGTACCAACTTATTAAAAGAGTGGCAGCATACAAATCAGGTAAAAAGTAAAAAGTAAAGTACCCCGTCACGCCAAGTGGCGTATATGGAAATATGGTGTTCTATCTCTATTGTCCTTTCGAGCCGAAGACGGCACATAGGCAGAACCACAATCTCAAAAACAGAAACCTTGCGCGCCAAAATGGCACATATTGCAGAGATCAATATGGTGTTAGTGACCCTATATTTTACAGACCTTCAGCACATGATTTTTGGGGTAATGTGGTCGGTATTACGCCCGTGCTGCTTTTACTTTCCGAGAAAAAAATCCGGTACCCATTTAAGGTTGGGTGAACCCGGAAGCCGTCGGTTGGGATCGAACCCTACCCCTTGTCCTTTGTAGTCCAGTTCACTAACCACTGAGCTATCGCAGCTCCCTTACAAATCAGGGTTTCAGGATATTTTATTTTATTATTTCCTTGTACGTTCTTCTCCATTGAACATAGGCCATGAACAAAGGCTCCACGGCAGTTTATTTGTTCTCTGACGTAATCCTTCTCAAGATTGTATGTTTTTACAACAGGTTTTACCTGTTTCCTCTTCCCTTATTGAAGCTGAGTTTTTGTCGGAATCACGCCATATCATGTTTCTCAAATAATTAGGAACCTATAGCTCTCAGGACATCGTTTAATGAATCATTTCTAAAGGGATTACAAGTTAGATTGAGAATTAGAATAGGACTTCATGTGGTGTGGCTTGTTGTCTTTTACAGAAAATAATACTTTTCTTCTAATTTTTAAAAGAAACGTTTAGTAGTCATGTTCCATGTTTATGTTTGTCTTTTTTTAATGAACAAATCTTTACATAATATATTAATGTATACTTTGGCGTATCTTTGCTTTGACCTCTTTCAGAACGTTTTCATTACTCTTCTTAACTGTCCATGGTGTTCTCAACATTCTTCTGTAAAATCGCATTTCTACGGCCTCCAGTGATTTTCTTGTCTGTTGTCCTATTGTCCATGAATTACATCCATATGTTAAGACTGGGTCTACATAACATTAAGAACTCTTTTTCTTGTTTCTATTGTGATAAATGGATTGCACAGTATCTTCCTCATTTTTGGAAAGCTGCATTTGCCCGAGCCACTCTGCATCTCACCTCTGATCTCCATCTGAGGTTAACATTGTTCCAGATATTTAAATTAATTTACCTGTTTTAATATTGTTCCACTTGTCTTTATTGTGTATTGCGGTGGTGTCTTTTTCTTTGTTGTTACCATTATTTCTGTCTTTTTGCTACTAAGGCCGAGTCCTTTATTTTTTTCTCTTCTGCACTATAATGTTCAACATTTCCTATGACTCATTTTGACGGTTAGCGATTAAGACTGCATCATCAGCATACCTTAGATTATTTAGATTATGACCACCAATTGTTATTCCAAGCATGTCCCTTAAGGATCTTAAAATAATCTTACTATACATATTAATTAAATCTGGTGACAGCACACAACCTTGCCTATCACCCTATTTTTTTAATTGAAACATTCCCAATAGATTTCCTGTTCTTATGGCCTCTGTTTGTTGCCTACCAAGACACAAATAAGGAAGTCAACTAAAGTATTAAACATTGCACAGCCATACTTATTGATTTGTCTGTAATTTTCTTGACTTCTGCAATTGATTGCTAGTTATTGTTATATTCTTTCAGTGTATCCCACATAACTCTTAGTTAAGTGAATGTACAACAATACTTATAACAGTGGCCTCATAATTTTAAAATGTTTAATTTCCTTGTGATCACCAGCAAACTTTTTTATTAAAAGAAATTTTATTTCTTTTTAATGGGCGTGGTATAAGATGAGTGGTGGCACAAATGTTTTGTGAAATGAAATTGGCAGTGGCATTGAATTTATGCAAGCAAGGTGGCAATTTGGATTTCCTTCTCTTTTATTAAATCAAGAAAATAATAAGGAGATGTGTTGAGATCAAGAAATGATAAAAGATGATGGTGTAGGTAACTTGAATGATTGGAATTAGTTTATGGAACAAAGAAATGATTGGAATTAGTTTATGGAACCAAGAAATGATTGGAATTAGTTTATGGAACAAAGAAATGATTGGAATTAGTTTATGGAACAAAGAAATTATTGGAATTAGTTTATGGAACAAAGAAATGATTGGAATTAGTTTATGGAACAAAGAAATGATTGGAATTAGTTTATGGAACAAAGAAATGATTGGAATTAGTTTATGGAGCAAAGAAATTATTGGAATTAGTTTATGGAACAAAGAAATGATTGGAATTAGTTTATGGAACAAAGAAATGATTGGAATTATTTTATGGAACAAAGGAATGATTGGAATTAGTTTATGGAACAAAGAAATGATCGGAATTATTTTATGTAACAAAAGTACAGTGAGCATGAATTTATTGCATTACGATTTTTCTGCCTCAGAAAATTTTGTGAACCACTTGTCATAGACTTATATATCTGTTGTTAGCCAAGAATCATTCACATTTTATTCAGTGACGCAAAGTGTCTATAGTTTTCACTGTCACTATTAATACTAGTGGGCTTAGAAAACATGGCAATTTTTGCTTTTCTACTTCCTCTTCTTGTACAAAAAAAATTAAAGGTTCCCTTCCTGCCTTGCTAGGCGTATGGGGAATTTGTGTTAGTGACCATATGTTTCTATGAGCACGGCCCATCTTTTGGTGATGTGGTCGGTATCAGGCCGCCTAGGAAGACCGAGAAAAAGATGGATAAAGGGAATACTAGAGTCACTAGGAGGAATAACATCAGAAGAGGCCAACAGAAGAGCAAAGAATCGCAGATTGTTTCTCCCCTCGACGCCAACAGCAGCAGAGGAAGGATAGAAGAAGAAGAAAGTAGACCATATTTTTCTATGAACACGGCACATCTTTTAGTGATGTGGTCGGTATCAAGCCAGGCCGCCTTTAGTAAAGTAAAGAACCGTGTCCCACCAAGTGGCGTATAGGGAATATGGTGTTAGTGACCATAAATTATACAGACCTTCAGCACATGATTTTTGGGGTAATGTGGTCAGTATTACGCCCGTGCCGATTTACGGTCCCAGAAAAAAAATCCGGTACCCATTTAAGGCTGGGTGAATCCGGAAGCCGTCGGTTGGGATCGAACCCTACCTCTTGTCCTTTGTAGTCCAATTCACTAACCACAGAGCTATCGTGGCTCCGGGTTTACTTCCCATAAAAATCTCTGGTACCCTTTTTTACCTTTTCAGTTAAAAAAGAAATCCGCCACTGCTGGGGGTCGAATCCAGACCCTTCTGGTCAGGAAGCGAGCCCACTAACCACTCAACCAGTGAGGCTCATCTCCTTGAGTGCTATGAAAACAATGTGCCTAGTTGTGCCACTGTTTACAGCTGGTTTGCAGTTTGTGCAACTTTCAGCCTGGCATATTCAGTTTTGACTATCAAATTGATTGATGTAATGAGGAAGCAGGTCCATGAAATTCCTGTCACAAAGAGAGAAGATACAGATGGTCAATTCATATCTGGAATGTGCTCAGGTAATAGACATTCTTCACTCTCTGGGAATCTCCTCTTTTCAACACAAAAGTTCAAATATACAGCCCATCTCTGTGTTTCTTACAGATCAATAAATCATTATAGCTGTTTTGACATAATCTTTACCAAATCAATAAATCATTATAGCTGTTTGACATAATCTTTACCAAATCAATAAATCATCAAAGCTGTTTGACATAATCGTTACCAAATCAATAAACCGTCATAGCTGTTTGACATAATCTTTACCACATCAATAAATCATCAAAGCTGTTTGACATAATCTTTACCAAATCAATAAACCATCATAGCTGTTTGACATAATCTTTACCAAATCAATAAATCATCAAAGCTGTTTGACACAATCTTTACCAAATCAATAAATCATCAAAGCTGTTTGACACAATCTTTACCAAATCAATAAATCATCAAAGCTGTTTGACATAATCTTTACCAAATCAATAAATCATCAAAGCTGTTTGACATAATCTTTACCACATCAATAAATCATCAAAGCTGTTTGACATAATCTTTACCACATCAATAAATCATCAAAGCTGTTTGACATAATCTTTACCACATCAATAAATCATCAAAGCTGTTTGACATAATCTTTACCACATCAATAAATCATCATAGCTGTTTGACATAATCTTTACCACATCAATAAATCATCAAAGCTGTTTGACATAATCTTTACCACATCAATAAATCATCATAGCTGTTTGACATACTTTTTACTAAATCAATAAATTATCATAGTTCTTTGACACACTCTTCACAAGGATTCACCTGACATCTTGCAAGCCATACATATTTTATTTTTAGAAGTAGGACCCAATGAGCATTATACCAAAATCACTAACAGAAAATGATAATATGAGTAACTGTTACAAATATGTGAAAAAAATGAAATATGGAAATGTTCATTTATGAAGAAATGAGAACATGTTCATTAATTGAAATGCTGACTAGAAAACTGTATCTTATAGAAACTGAGACATTAATAATAATTGAAATACTAGAGAAATAACTGCATTCTAAAGAGTTGTAATAAGAATTAACTAACAACTAGAATAGCTTAATGAGTACGCCAGTGTAAAATCTGGCTTCTTCCTTTTCAAATGTCGAGCAAAGCCAGACTCTCATGAACCAATCAGACAATAAAAATGCAAAAATCAGACTTTGATCTCCCAAATGCAAAGCCAGACTCTCATGAACCAATCAGACAATAAAAATGCAAAAATCAGACTTTGATCTCCCAAATGAGAACTGGAGATTCCCTTATTAATCAGCACGCAAGCAGAATAAACCTGTTGAATGAACCAAACTGCAGGCACTGTGATCACAACATGAAATAGGTTGGATGAATCAGCATCTTTTAACATGTTCCACCATTGACAGTATACTTTTGTTATCAATAGAAGAACTGAGGAAAACATTCATTGTTGTGTGAGAATAATTAAATTAAAGAGCTTAAACTCACAGTTGAAAGGAATCAAGTAAAAAAAAATTCTCAGAATAAAGAAAAACAATTACAAATGAAGGAAATCCAATCCAATATTTATGCGAGAAAAGCTGATTAATTTTTTTCCTCTTCTTGAGTGATCACCTGTTAAGTTGGCGTGGATGTGATGTCGCTAGTATGACAAAGTTCTGACATCTGTGTCTTTTGGACCAACACATTTGTCTTCAGCATTGCTAGATTTACTAAAACACTTTGTCCAGGTTTCTGCCATTTTAGCTCTACGCTATTTTATTTCAAGTGCCAAGAGTTCTTTAACACGCAAGAGTGAACATGGGATCTCCAATTATTTGCCGTTATCTGAGGTCAGACACACATCAGATCTAGAAGGCTAAGGAGATGTCACCAGCCTTGAACTGACAAACACTTTCTTTGATCGTATCAATACTGACATCTAGAGAGGTTATGCAGAAGAGATATGAAAAGCTTGACACTAGATCTCACTGCCTAGAGAGGCTATGAAAAGCTTGACACTAGATCTCACTGTCTAGAGACCAGAGAGTACAGCTATGAGGAAACCATGTATTCAAAGTGGAAAATTTCCACCACCTATGGTGGGATTTGGACCTCGGAGTTTTTTACTTTGAGGTTGATGTCCAGTCCACTAGACCAGTTTATCTATCTATCTGTCTATCCATCTATCCATCTATCCATCTATCCATCTATCCATCTATCCATCTATCCATCTATCCATCTATCTATCGTTCGCTTGAAGTATTGTCTATATCTGAAATGTCATTTCTCGTATAAATATTATTGTCTTTCGTAATTCTTGCAGTGGCCCTTATAGTTTTATCTGTAGTGTTTTATCTATAGGCCAATGGATTTTCCTCAGTTCACTATATTCAGTACCTCTAGACCGGTGATTTTAAAATTAATTTAAATATTCCTTTACTGCTTCAAGAAATCTAAAAAATAATAATTAAATTTGATTATAATAAAATATCTTTTTTAGGAATTGGTTCATTTGTCAAAGAATGTTTTGTTTTAGCATCTTTTGACAAATACACTTACAACATGTGGAAAAAAAATACAAAAACGAAAAGTTATAAAACATTAGAATTACTCAAACACTTTTCGTGATATTATTCAAAACTTTTGTAGCTTCAAAATTATGCATTAAAAAAAAAAAAAACTCAAAAAAACTCAAAAAAAAAAAAAAAAAAAAAAAATGCAAGTTAAATAGAGAATGTTAAAGCCAAATTGATATATTTTATATTCACAAAGATTCACTTAAACGCAATCATTATGTTAAAACATATTTCCCACAGTTCTACAACCAATCACATTTTTAAAAAAAGTAACAAAATGGAAAATAAATTATGTTAGTAGTTACATTTACTTTGTAAACGTATTAATTATAAACGTGCAGTTATGGAAATATACTTTATACATGTATAACTATTTTAAAACTGGGCAATGGGTGAAATAAATGTTGAAGACTTATAAGAAAATATATATTTCATATACCATTTTTTTAATACTCTGCTCATTTGTTAGAGAATTGTTGAGAATTATCTCTGCTTGTAAATAGCCCTTAATTGAACTGGGGACAAAGTATTTTTAAATATTTAATAGACAATATTTATTAATTAAAAAATAAGAAATTTCTTTCGTGAAAGGGAAACATATTTTTTTCCTGAATTAGTTGTTATACTTTAGATGTTAACTGATGTACCTCAAGATGGTTAGTGCATTCATCTGCTGACCTCATTGCTTGAGTTTAATTTATTAGTTGTTATACTTTGGATGTTAACTGATGTACCTCAAGATGGTTAGTGCATTCATCTGCTGACCTCATTGCTTGAGTTTAATTTATTAGTTGTTATACTTTGGATGTTAACTGATGTACCTCAAGATGGTTAGTGCATTCATCTGCTGAATTCATTGCTTCAGTTTAATTTGCAACAGTGGAAACATTTTTCTGACTGATGATTTTGATGTTTTCCCTGCCTCTAAAGAAAGGATGTCAAAGATTTTCTTGAATGAAGTTGGACAAGCTAGAATGATATTGACCATAGCTATGTTGATGATTAAACTGATTCTTCTTTCTTCTTCTTTCCTTCCTCATCTGCCTTTCAGCGTCGAGGGGAGATACAATTTGCGGTCTTTTGCTCTTCTGTTCACCTCTGCTTCTGTTATGTTGCCTAGTGCTTCTAATTTTCAATCGATCCATCTTTTTCGTGGTCGACCCTTGAGTCTGGTGTTCTCACAACGTTTGTTGAATGCTCGTTCTGTTAAGTTTTGATCTTTCTGCCTTGTCATGTAGCCAAACCATTTTATCTGTTGTTTCCTTATATGTTCTATGACGGTGGCTATTCCTAGCTTTTTTCTCAGTTCTTCATTTCTGATCTTATCTCTCAGACTGTTTCCTGTCATTCGTCTAACACATTTAATCTCAGTAGAGGTTATTTTTCTTATTGTTCTTGCATCTAGGGTCCAGGTCTGGCATTGGTAGCACAACGTTGGGATGAAGATTGTATTGTATAATGCTCATTTTGCCTCCAGAGTTATTTCCTTGTTGGACAATAGTGGTGATAACTGTCCAATGATTTGACAAGCTTTATTGGATCTTGATTCTATCTCTTGTTGATTCTATATCTTCTTCTATCAAACTGATTGAAAATCAAATAAACAAATTTGGGCACTAACTGGTTTTTTCCACATGCAGCCATGTGTTGGTGTCCAAAAACACATTGTCATATAGTACAATACATGTATTAAAGGATAGTTCCAGCAGAAAAGTGAATGCGCTATCATGGATTTATGGCTCTAAGATCATGCATTGGACAGCTTCTATGCATATTAGATCTTTGTAACACATACTTTCTTATCTTAAATCACACTAAAGACAATTGTAAACTCAGCAGACATGGAGAGATCAAGAGATTCAGATTCAGAACAGGTTACTGTGGCCTTAGCGCACACCTACACAAGATAGGACTCAGTGACTTTGCAATATGTCACTGCGAAGCTTCCAGACAAACTCCAGAGCTTATCCTACAAGACTGCAGCACTCTCAACATCTAAAGAACACAAATATGACCAACAGAAAAAAAACCTGCATGACAAGTTATGGGGAACTGTTGAGGACCTCAAATGAACCATCTTGTTTGTGACCTATGATGGTCTAAATGCTTAGCAGTAGCTAACCACTGAACAAGAGAAGAGGAAGAAAGATATTTGTAATATCTATCTATCTATCTATCTATTGACCTTTCGAACCGTAGCCGGCCCATAGGGCATAGACCCAGATACTCTTTCTCTTATCTAAGTTTCTATTCTAGCAGTTTTCAATTCTTGTAAAGATCTTTTATCAATCCATTTATCTCTTTTCTGTGCAAGCAACTCTGTCTCATTGAGGGGGACAATTCCTGCTGCTCTTGCATTTGTAATAGCAACCATTAAGTTATACAGATATCTAGTTATTTAGATATTTATATAGTTAGTAGATACAGTATATTTTGAGTCTTCTTCTACCTTTTAGCTCCCAGTGGAGCATAGGTCTTCAACAAACACTTTCCAAGTCGTTCTGTTTTTTGCAATTCTTTTAAGATCATTCCATGTCTTCCCCATCATCTTCATCTCTGCTTCGATCTGTCTTCTCCAAGAATTCCTTGGTCTTCCTCTTTGTCTTTTCCCCTGGGGATTCCAAAAAAGGGCATAGGTGTAATACTCTCAGTTGGCTTCCGTAGTGTGTGTCCTATCCATCGCCATCGTCTTCGCTGTATCTCTTTATCTTATATGTGACACAGAAAGAGCAGACAAGGAAGCGTACTACGGGCCAGACTGCATTCTCAAATGTCCTGACCACTGTTTCAATGACACCTTTGAACAGCCAACCGGGATCTGTTCATGCAAGGGAACGTTCTACGGGTCAGACTGCACTCTCAAATCTCCGTACAACTGTTTGGACGATATCTGTTAATAGTTCATGGGGGCCGGCGTCTCGCATGTCGATGATTCCCATGTTAAGAAGAGTCTGCCGACTACAACAAACCCAAGCATATGGATACCTTAATGTGTACTGGATATTTTCTTTCTGTGCTGGACATGGTTCATTTTTTGGTGTGTTTCATTGCTAGCCAAGGCTCATATCTTGGCTTGCGTGTGTGTGTGTGTGTGTGTGTGTGCTGGCCATGGCTCATATCTTGGTGTGTGTCATGTTAGTCATATCTCATATCTTGGAGTGTCCGTGTTAATCATGTCTCATATCTTTAAGTGTGTATGTGTTAAGTCATATCTCATATCTTAGTGTGTATCTGTGTTAGTCATGTGTCATATCTTTGTGTGTGCATGTTTGGGCTAGTGATATCTCATATCTCTGTGTGTATGTTTATGTTAGTCATATTTCATATCTTTGTGTGTGCATGTCTGTGTATGTCACATCTCATATCCTTGTGTTTGCATGACTATGCTAGTCACATCTCACATCATTGTGTGTGCCTATCTATGTTGGTCATATCTCATATCTTTGTGTGCATGTCCATGTTAGACATGTGTAATTTCTTTGTGGGTGCATGTCTATGTCAGTCATATCTCATATCTTTATGTGCATGTTTATGTTAGTCATGTGTCATCTATCTTGATGTATGTCAGTGTTAGTCATGCCTCGTATCGCTATGTGCATGTCTGTGTTTGTCACATCTCATATCTTTGTGTGTGCATGTCTGTGTTAGTCACCTCTAGTGACTCGGGCAGATGGTGCTCGTAAACCTGGGAGGGCCGACCATCTAAGGGCAGAATCCCCCTACAGAAAAGATCACCTGCTGCCTTGCAGGAAGATTGGGGACAATCAAAGGCTAGGGAAAGCAAACCTGAATAAAATGCTGGCTGAAATCGGATGCACTGGGCCACTGGCGCAGAACACAGTGCAACGTTTTTAACGGGTGTTCAATCAGAGTGGATCTGGCAGACTCTAATTGTGATGTCCTGTTTGTAACACACCTAACCTGACAGCTGAGTTCATGTGAGCAGCTGGAATCCTACTCTGATTGGGTCCTGATCGCAGAGAGAGAGAGAGAGTATCTCTTTATCCACTGGTATTTGACCGGTACATTTCCATAATTCCACATTAGTGACTTTGTCCTGCCATTTCCATTCCTTTATTCTGTGCAAGCATCCATTAATGAAAGTCTGTACCTTCGTGATTGTCAATTTTGTTATTCTCCATGTTTCACAGCCATATAATAATAGGACCGACTTAACATTTGATTTCCATATGTTTCCCAGTACAATGAAAGCTACTCTTGCTTTTGATATCCTTATTTTGGTATCATTTTCTGTTCCTCCCTCTTTATCTATATTACTGCCCAGATATATGTAAGATTGTACATCTAATAGAGGTATTTCTCCTAGTTTTATTTGGTTATTGCCAACTGCATTAATTCTCATAATGTTGGTCTTATCTCTATTAATCTTCAATCCTAGCTGTTGTGATCTCTCATCAAGTATGCTCATTTTATCCTGCATCTGTTGATGGCTGTGTGATAGGAGAGCTATGTCATCAGCAAAGTCTAAATCATCAAGTTGTTTGGTCAGTGACCACTGGATCCCATTTCTGTTGTTTTGAGTTATTTTCACAATCCAATCTATGGCCAGTAGAAAGAGAAATGGGGACAGAAGGCATCCTTGCCTTACTCCTGTTCTTATTTCAAATGCTTCTGTAAGCTGTCCTTCATGCACCACACTACATTTTGTTCCTTCATACATTGTTTTTATCAGGTTAATAAACTTTATGGGGATTCCGTAATGACTCAGCAACTTCCAAAGCATTCTTCTGTCTAAACTATCAAATGCCTTTTCGTAATCTATGAATCCAATATAAAGTGGGGATTTTAGTTCTAAACTTTGTTCAACTATTATCCGTAGAGTAGTTATTTGATCAGCACATGATCTGTTCTTCCTAAAACCTGCTTGTTCATCTCTCAAGTGTTTCTCTATAGCCTCCTATAATCTCTCCAGAATGATTCTGCCTAATATTTTTCCTGGCACTGATAGTAGCATAATTCCCCTAAAATTTGTGCACTCCTGTAAACTTCCTTTCTTTGGTAGTCTGATCATATAACCTTCTCTCCAGTCTTTAGGTATTTCTTCCCTCTCCCAAATTTTATCCAATAGATCATGTAACATCTTGGTAGAGGTGTTAATATCTGCTTTGATGGCTTCCGAAGGAATTTCATCTGGTCCTGTGGCTTTACCATCTTTTAATAGTTTAATGGCTTTCATTATTTCTTCTTTGCTTGGTTTTCCGCAGTTAACGTGTAACTCTTCTTCTGCTGGTAGTATATCTGGAGAATTATTTGAGCTGGGTCTGTTCAAAAGTTCTTCAAAGTGTTCTTCCTATCTCTCTTTTTGTTCCCTTATATTACTAAGCAGATTTCCTTTCTTATCTTTGATAAAGGCGTTGATCTTTTTGTATTTTCCACCTCATTTCTTTGTGCTGTTGTACAGTTCTTTCATATTCCCTTTATTTGCTGCTTCTTCTGCCTCTTTAGCTAGTTCATCTATATATTTCCTCTTATCCCTTTTAATGCATCTTCTCACTTCTTTGTTCACCTCTGTGTAAGCTTCCTGTGTCTTGGCTTTATTACTTCTTGTTTTGCTTTTATTTATGTCTGCTTTCTTGTTCTTTCTTTCTTTAATTTTATCCAGGGTCTCTGCTGTCATCCATGCCTTATTCTGGCGTTCTCTTTTCCCCAGTGTTTCTTCGCATGTCTCTTTCCATATATTTTTTACCTGTTTCCAATGATCTTCTATATTTATTGTATTTTCTAGTTGTTGGAGGACTTGGTATTTGTTTGATATTTATTTTGAGTGAATAAGAATATTATTGAAATATTCATGTTTTGAGAAAATTGTACTATTCCTTTAATATGCTCCAGGCTCATCAATATTTCAGTATATGAAACTGTCTAGAGTTTTTGAGTAGGAACAACTCCTTACCATCATCTTTTATCTTTTTCTTCTTTTCTCTTTTCACTGATACCTAAAAGGTGTCGTGGTTTATATCATTTGTCGTTCTTGAGCTGCTCGAACTGTCTGAATTAGTGACTTTCCTTTGTTGTTACATGTCTCTGTCACTGCATCTATCCATCTTCTTCTTTTCTCTTTTCACTGATACCTAAAAGGTGTCGTGGTTTATATCATTTGTCGTTCTTGAGCTGCTCGAACTGTCTGAATTAGTGACTTTCCTTTGTTGTTACATGTCTCTGTCACTGCATCTATCCATCTTCTTCTGGGTCTTCCTCTTGGTCTTTTTCCATGCATTCTCGAGAAGAACGCTTTTGATGGTGATTGGTAAGGATTCATTCTGACTAGGTGACCAAACCATTTAAGATAATCTTTTATAATTGTTCATATCTTTAATATTAGAATGTCTTATTAAACAATTAATCTCTGATACTAGAACTTCTTCTGTAACTACTGTAACAACAACAAACTTAATAAATAAATTAACACGGCAAAAGAAGCTCAGATTTTCTCTTGGAGGGCACAATGGTCAGACATGGTAGTGGAAAGAGCTCATAATATCTCAATGGTCATGGATCATTTTTTTGCTGCTAAAACTATAATCCCAGACTGCCAAGAGACATGACAAGACCTCTCCAAGATTTTGTTTTCACTCAGTAGCTTTGTAATGGATCAAAGCAAAGAAATGCATATAGATGAATAAAAAATGTGAGGCTGCAGTAAAGCTAATAAAGAGAAATGAAAAAAAATATATAGAAAAAACAAATAGAGAAAACTGTTTGCTTGAAGCTTTACGTAATAAGTGTATGACACCAATTAGAACAATGTTTTTGGCATTTTAAAAATTATTTTGTTATATTATTTTATTAATTTTTTTTAAAATACATATCTGTGTTTGTGTTGTATGTTTGTTCCTGCTGAAGGCCTATTGAGCTGAAACGTTGTTCTAATTTGTGTTGTCCACTTATTACGTAAAACTTGAACCATACCGCTTTTTTCTATATTTTTTTCATTTCAGATTTGTGATGACTATGTTATCTTCTATATCTTTCTGTGATCACACTTACTTTAGCTTTTACCTTGTCCGTCCGATAAACGCTTGTATTCAGTTTGAGTGTTATAAGTCAAACATCATTGGTGTACTTGATTGTTATAAGTCAAACATCATTGGTGTACTTGAGTGTTATAAGTTAAATATTATTGATGTCCTTGATTGTTATAAGTCAAACATCACTGATGTCCATGATTGTTATAAGTCAAATATTATTGATGTCCTTGATTGTTATAAGTCAAATATTATTGATGTACTTGATTGTTATAAGTCAAATATTATTGATGTCCTTGATTGTTATAAGTCAAACATCATTGATGTCCTTGATTGTTATAAGTCAAACATCATTGATATCCTTGATTGTTATAAGTCAAACATCATTGATGTCCTTGATTGTTATAAGTCAAACATCATTGATGTCCTTGATTGTTATAAGTCAAATATTATTGATGTCCTTGATTGTTATAAGTCAAATATTATTGATGTCCTTGATTGTTATAAGTCAAATATTATTGATGTCCTTGATTGTTATAAGTCAAATATTATTGGTGTACTTGATTGTTATAAGTCAAACATCATTGATGTTCTTGATTGTTATAAGTCAAATATTATTGGCATACTTGATTGCTATAAGTCAAACATCATTGATGTACTTGATTGTTATAAATCAAATATTATTGATGTACTTGATTGTTATAAGTCAAATATCATTGATGTCCTTGATTGTTATAAGCCAAATATTATTGATGTACTTGATTGTTATAAATCAAATATTATTGATGTACTTGATTGTTATAAGTCAAATATCATTGATGTACTTGATTGTTATAAATCAAATATTATTGATGTACTTGATTGTTATAAGTCAAATATTATTGATGTACTTGATGTTATAAGTCAAACATCATTGATGTACTTGAGTGTTATAAGTCAAATATTATTGATGTACTTGAGTGTTATAAGTCAAACATCATTGATGTACTTGATTGTTATAAGTCAAACATCATTGGTGTACTTGATTGTTATAAGTCAAATATCACTGATTATTATAAATAACATCTCTTACTACAACTGCCTTTTACTGTTAAATATTTCTGGTAAATTCCTAGTTTAGGGACATAAATTATTTCAGTTCGGAAGAGTAACGTTCCCTTGAGTGATATTTCTCTTTATTCGGTGTTTCTCAAATCTCTTGTTAATGGACATACCCTAATTGTAGAGAGAAGAGAAACAACGCCAGGGTAAAGTCCTATGTTTCCTAACCCTACCACAAACCTTAACAACCTACAAATAAAATGAAATGCGTTAGTGATGAACATTGATGCAGTTTTAGTATTTGAGAACCACTGTATTTTTGGTGTGATGTCAACTAAGGGGAGATCACTTTAATTTATGGCATTAAACTAAAAGACTATCACATTAAAAAAAAATATTTGTCACAATTTCAGTTCTTGATTGTTATAAATTGTCGATGTGTTTTATCACTATTGTTTCTGACTACAAATGAATTAGCCACTAATGCCAGATTAAAAAAAAAAATAAAGTAAATGTCTTTTTATATAAATGTATTACTTCAAAGGTATTTGAAACCAGATTGATGCCGAGCTTCAACTATCTATCTATTTACCTTTCGAGCCGTAGCCGGCCATAGGCCACAGACCCAGATACTCTTTCTTTTATCTAAATTTGTATTCTAGCAGTTTTTAATCCTTCTAAAGATATTTTATGAAATATCGCCATTTGTCTCTGTTCTGTGCAAGCAACTCTATCTCATTGAGGGAGCCGATTCCTACTGTTCTTGCCTCTCTGATTAATATTCTTCTAAGTGTCTCTCTGGGTCGGCATCTTTTCCTCTTCTCTGTTGTTTCCTACAGGAGGGCTTGCTTTGTTATTTGGGTTCTTCTGTATCACGTCTACGTTTCATTACCAACAGCGTTTTTACGATAGTGGCTTGTTAGACCTCTGATCGGAGGCGAAGGCAGGCCTCCCAGAACCAGAGCTGGAAGTTGTCAGCTATCCACAGCTGATGGCTTGCGCCAGGATCGGTGAACCACAAACATCCAGACACTGCTCCACCTCGCCGTGGTGCCTCTAGTAACAGACTAACCTGTCTAGTCTGGCCAAGCGAGCAGGGATCGAAGAGGGAAGGCAACCCGGTACTCAAAAATGTCGTGCTGAAGTCATATGTGTTGGGCCGAAAGGCGCAAATATAACAGTTATACTGCAAACCACAACACAACGCAGACACGTCCACTTAACGTCCTTTTAAGGACGGATGACGAAGAGGAATTCTACAGTCTACGAATACTCTAGAATACTTTAGTCATCGGGCGAACGTAAGCAAGCAAACCTCTGATCAACGGTTCTATACCAAGCGGGAGAAAAACAATTTCTCCATTTTGGATCCGACCGGAAGTAACAGGAATCCTGCTTCAACAGTAACTGTCCACAACCGCCTGCAGTAGATGGTTGCAGTTATTGTACAGCACTATTTTGCCGAGGCAACTATTTTAAGGCTAAGTTTGCCAATCTTGGAGCAGCAGGTCTACATGCACTTATTCTACCCTGCTTAACTAAAATGCAACATTATTAACTCCCTCTCGTTTTAAAATATTATTGTGCCACTTATCATACTTCTTCTCCATGTGCTTCGATTTTCTGCCTGGTTCCCCCAGTCTTCTACACTAAAGAAGAATTCACTCATTATAAATAATATACCTTTCATACCAGAAATCAAGTGAAAGATAACCAAAACAATAATTAAAAACGAAAAAAACGAAACATTCTTACCACGCTAATTTCGAGCAACTACTTAAAAATAATAACGATCACTTTGTTCTGTCACCGTAACTATCTTCTAAAGAATTGTAACTAGCTGATGTTGCAATAATGTTCTGTAGCTCCGAGTCCCCGCCGGGTGAATGGGGGTGTATTCTTCTGCCCAGCCAACATCTAATCTGGTATATACCATGCAGGACGAACTGTGAGGCCGCGCTCATCATGACTCCTAGAACACAAGTACAAATGGCTTCTACAGGTTCTGACCAGTTCATGAAGTAGTAAGTGCGACCTCCTGCAATAGAGATCAACATGTTTCTAGTGAGAACGCCAAACACATACAATTGTTGTCTGTCAAACAAAATAGTAAAATAAACGCGTTTTTGCTGTAAGCAGATTTGAATGATACATTTTGAGACAAAATTGAATCATCGTCATCTTGTGCCGTACCGGTTGGCATTGGCGATCATGTCCTGCCACAATTTTCTTTCCACAGTCAAAAAAAAAAAAAAGTAAAGAGCCCCCGTCACGCCAAGTGGCGTATAGGGAATATGGTGTTAATGATCATACTTTTTATAGACCTTCGGCACATGATTTTTGGGGTAATGTGGTCGGTATTACGCCCGTGCCGCTTTACTTTCCCAGAAAAAATCCGGTACCCATTTAAGGCTGGGTGAACCCGGAAGCCGTTGGTTGAGATCGAACCCTACCTCTTGTCCTTTGTAGTCCAGTTCACTAACCACTGAGCTATCGCGGCTCCTTCTTTCCACAGTGCATCGTATCAATACCTTTGCTTGACTGTTCTCCATGCAATAACACCAAATTATATAGTATATTCTCTCACTGTTGTCTGCGATCTCTCTTTCCTTGTATGTTGCCAGTTGAAACTAATTACTCCAACATTTCCCTTCTCATGATGTTCCCAAAAAATGTTGATTGTTTCTTTATGATGTTTTTATGAGCTCCCTTTTTTTGTGTTGAACTCTTTGAGAATTCCTCGTTGGTCTCTTTAGCTATCCTGGGAACTATCAACATTCTTCTGAGAAATCCAACCTTTGTGGCGTCTAATCGTCTTTTCATTTGTTAGTCTATTGTCCACGACTCGCTTCCATAGGTCATAATAAGCTCTATACAGCACCGATGAACTTGCTTTCTCACTTCTAGCAGCATAGACTCGTAGCACAAGACGTCTCTCATTTTCTGAAATTCTACTTTGGCTTGAGCTGTTCTGTATCACAGACCTACAATATAACAACTCTTCTCTTCACAAATCAATATTGTGGACATACTACCATTACAATATCGCAGTGTGAGGTAATAGTTCAAGCCTGGGCATTACCACTAGGATCATTTGTTTCTTTTTTTTCCCCGTTCTTTTTCACTAGTGTCTAACTGGGAGATAACTCTAGAGACAAAACGGGCATTCTGCAATACAACCTTCACCCCAACGTTGTGCTACCAATGCCAGTCCTGGACTCTAGATGCAACAGCTATAAGAAAAATAACCTCTGCTGAGATGAAATGTGTTAGACGAATAACAGAAAATATGCTGAGAGATAAGAGCAGAAATGAGGTGAGAAAAAAGCTAGGATAGCCCCCGCCATTGAATACATAAAAAAAAAAGGTTTGGCCACGTGACAAAGCAGAGAAATCAAAACACAACACAACGAGCCTTCAGCAAACGTTGCGAGAACACCTGACCCAAGGGTCGACCACGAAACAAATGAATTGATTAAATATTAGAAACACTAGGAAACATAACAGCAGCAAAGGCGAACAAAAGAGCAAGAAGACCGCAAATTATATCTCCCCTCGGCGCTGAAAGGCAAATGAGGAAGGAATGAAGATGAAGTTCTTTTTCAGGCTTCAATTCCATTTTCACATGTGATATGTTATTCATTCATTGTTATTTCTTCATTTCTTTATTCATTGTTATTTTGATGATTCCAAGGGCTTCAAACACCATGTTGTATTACTGCAACATCTGTTATTTGAATTATGTCCCTTTGATAACAATAGCAGAAGCAACCGAAAAGGAAAAGACGTTTCTCTCTCTCTCTCTCTGCGATCAAGACTCAAACAGAGTAGGATTCCAGACTCTCTCTCATGAAGTCAGCTGTCTGTATAAGTGAATTGATTGCCACATATAGCCTCTCTTCCAGGGAGGTGGGCGTGGACCACATTGCTCTTCTCAAGACTGTGTACTGGAGGCAATCTTGTAGATCATGTTTTGTAGTCATATTGTCCAGTGTACAGTGGCATAGGCTGGTTGTACCTATTTTGAATTTGATGAACATGTGATTTCTCATTCTATTGTGGCCAGTGCGTAGGGGAAGTATGATGACTTGATCCCTCCTTGATAGTTGGTGGTATCCGTCACTCTCGTTATGCTTTGGGTGTTCTCGTTTCCATTTTTCATGGAACTGAGAATGGATTTGGCTTCATCATAACTGAGCGGATTGTTCTCTTGTGGTAATCCCCCTCCCTCTTTAGCTAATTTGTCTGCGCGTTCGTTCCCGTGTATATTACAGTGTGATGGTATCCACTGAATGACTACTCTCTGGAAGTTATTGCATAGTTGGTCCAGGGTTGTTCTCAAGTCATCTAGTTCATTGTTCTTGGGGTTTTTATAGCTGATAGTACTGACAGTGCATCAGTCAGAATCACCGATTTATTGCGCATGTTATTTTTGTGTTGAGTGGCCAGTGTTGCAGCATCTCTGATGGCCTCAGTTTCTGCTTTAAAGTTGTTTGAGGATTTTCCAGTAGCTATTGACTTGGTGATCTCGTCCTGATTATTCAGCGTCAAGAAAACACCACCCCTTTCATTTGTGGTGGCATTTGTAGCAGAGCCATCCGTGTATATGTGGGACAAAGAGTCCTGTGGGTAGGTATCGTGTATGTGTTTTTCTGCTAGGTGTTTTCTTTCTGTGTCTGATTGGGTGCCTTTTTCATATTTGAAAAATTACTGGTATTTTATGTTTTCCATCAGGAGACATATCAGATGGACACAAGAGTTTCGATATTGTTTGGGAAAGCACTGGGTCTCCAGTAGTCAGTTCATTGGCAATTGCGAAGTTGCCTCTTTTTAGTCGTACAATTCCGGAAACAATTATTCTTTGGTGCATGGGGTGGCCAAGGAGCCTTCTATATTTCTCCGCTTGTTCCAATACTTTAGTGACCCGTCTGTCATCTAAGGGTTGTAAACCTGTTACTGTTTCTAGAGTCTTGATAGGTGAAGATTTCATAGCACTAGTGATGATACGGGCAGCTTGGTACTGTGTTCTGTTAATTTTGCTAAGGTGTGATTTGGAAGCCATAGCCCAGGCTGTGACTCCATATTCTAGAACTGGTCTGACTCTTCCTACGTATAGTCTTTTCAAAATATTGCTGTCTGCTCCCCAGTCCGTTCCTGCCAATTTCTTCATAATATTTGTTCGTTTTCTGGCTTTTTTCCTTCCTCTGTCTATCTGATTTTTCCAAGTTATTCTGCGATTCATGGTGACGCCAAGATATGTTGGGTTTTGGTCAATAGGGAGTGTATGGTCTTTTATCTTCAAGTTTGCAGAGAGTGTGTTTCTTGATAGGCTGAAAATTGTATATGTAGTTTTTGTTTCGTTGATTGGTAAGAACCAGGTGTTCGTCCACTTTTCAAGTTCACCTAGGGCATCTTGCATCCTGTGTCCAGCCACCGACATACTTTCCTCGCGAGCCCATAACGCCAGATCATCTGCGTATATTGCTGAGTGTATTCTGGGTGGAATGTCCTTTGCGATGTCATTTATGAAAATTAAAAATAGTGTTGGTGACAAGACTCCGCCTTGTGGGACACCTTGTTCGATAGAGACCTTCTTACTTAGTTGACCTTGAACTTGTACTCTGGTTGTTCTATCCTGAAGGTATTGAGAGACCCAATTGAATAAACGACCCTGGATGCCAAGTCTAAAAAGCTTGTTCTTTGAACCCTATCGCCATATCCTATCAAAAGCCTTCTCCATGTCGACCCTCACTGCCAGTGTGTGTTTATTTTCTTGTAGGGCATCCTCTATTTCCTGTGCAATGTAGGTGACCAGGTTTCAGTTGATCTGTGCTGACGGAAGTCACTTTGTTGTGGTACGATTTGTTGTTTTCTCTCCAAATGCCACATAAGTCTTCTGTTAACCAGCCTTTCAATGAGTTTACTCAGGCAGCTCAGTAGGCTAATTGGTCTATAGCTAATTGGGTCTAGTGGATCTTTTCCACGCTTGAGGATGGGTACCATAATAGCTTCTTTCCAGATTGCCGGCACATGACCTCTCTTCCAGCTAGCATTTATTTTCCTTAGAAGCTGGGTCTTGGCTTTCTGTCCCAGATTTATGAGCATTTCGTTGGAGATTCCATCTTTACCAGGGGAACTTTTGAGCTTCAATCCTTTGAGGGCAACATCTAATTCAGTTGGGGTAAAGATGTTCGTCTGATGCTCTTCTGGTGCTAAAGGCATGTGTTTTGCATCTTGGTTTTCCCGTCTTGCAGCTTTCTGTTTGTCTATTGGAATGTTTATTCTACTAATGTTTTTGTAAGTCTCTATCAGTAGATTTACTGCCCCTTTGTCTGTGAGGATGTTCTGATTGTGTGCTAATAATATTGGAGGTCGGCAGTTGTTTTCGTTGCTCAGAGCTATCGCAAGTTTCCATAGTTTATGACCATTTTTGTCTAGATTAAGGCTCTCTGTTTTGTCTATCCAGCTCTGTCTTGCTGATATCATGACCTCACGTCTGTATTTGGCCGAGGCTGCTTTGTAGGTAATGTTGCACTCTGTGCTGTGTGATGTTTCAGCTAGTTCTCTGGCTGAGTCCAGTTCCTCTTCTATACTATGTATTTTATTGCTGCAGTATGGCTTGTAGTTTCCTCTTGCTCCTCTAGGAATGGATTCTTTAGCAGCTCTCAGGATTCCATTTGTTAACCGCTTTATCATATTATTGACCTTCTTTTCGTGGGTGTCTATCCAGCTCTGTCTTGCTGATATCATGACCTCACGTCTGTATTTGGCCGAGGCTGCTTTGTAGGTAATGTTGCACTCTGTGCTGTGTGATGTTTCAGCTAGTTCTCTGGCTGAGTCCAGTTCCTCTTCTATACTATGTATTTTATTGCTGCAGTATGGCTTGTAGTTTCCTCTTGCTCCTCTAGGAATGGATTCTTTAGCAGCTCTCAGGATTCCATTTGTTAACCGCTTTATCATATTATTGACCTTCTTTTCGTGGGTGTTGATAGGCGCGGTAAATGCATCAGTGAGCCTTGCAAACTTTGCCCAATCTGCTCTCTTATAGTTCCAGCGGGGAAGATGTATTTGCAACTCCTGTTTGTGATGAAGATCCACTGAAAGTTTGACTGGTCAATGGTCACTATCTCCAAGTTGGTTCAGCACTTTTCTGGTTATTTTAATAGATATGTCTCCAGTTGCAAATGCTAGGTCGGGAGTGGAAGCTGTTTTCCATCTTCTTGAGTAGAAGGTTGGGGGGGGGGGGGTCCCTCTCTAGAGTTTATGAGGAATAGGTTGTTGTCTATTTCCCATTTTCCACTTCTTCACATCGAACATTGGACTCCTTATATCCCCATCTTTCAGAGTGGCTGTTAAAGTCTCCTACTGCCAGACACTTTGATGGTGTTATTTCCATTGACTCCAGCTTCAGTAATTTGTCATTTGGACAGTATATATTAAATATCCTTATACTAGCGGAGTTAATGTATAGGTCTGTACCAATGATCTCTGCCTCTCCGTTTGTGACTACATCTATCAGTTTTGCTGGGATGGAATTTTTAATAAGTATAAGAATTCCACCCTTGTGACCTTCCCTGTTCTGTCTAAATGTTTGGTAGCCCCTGATCATAAATCTGTGCCGAGGATTAAGATGAGTTTCCTGGATGCAGGCAACGTCTATCTCCTCCTCTGCTAGTCTGATTGTTAGAGCTTGTTTTTTGTGGTAAATGCCCTCTGCATTACAGTGTATTATATTCAGCTATTTCTTGAAGACTTTCCGGTAAGCGGTAGTTTCTATCATAATTAGAGTCTGTTAGATCCAGTCTGATTGATTACTTGTTAAAACGTTGCACTGTATTCTGCGCCAGTGGCCCAGTGCATCCGATTTCAGTCAGCATTTTATTCAGGTTTGCTTTCCTATGCCTTTTATTGTCCCCAATCTTCCTGCAAGGCAGCAGATTGTCTTTGCTGTAGGGGGATTCTGCCCTTAGATGGTCGGCCCTCCCAGGTTTACGAGCACCGTCTGCCCAAGCTTGATGTAGTCATTAGTTGGTGATTAGACCATCACCTTCACACATCAAACAACAGACCATAAGACCCTCTTAACTATCACGAACTTCCGGGAGTCTCACCGATGCTGACAAGTCATGTATGAAACCCCACTCCGTCTTTCATTGATTAGAGTACGACCGTCCTAGGGCTACGCAACTAACTTGATGACGTAGCTCACACAACAATGGCTGCACTCACAATATCCCAGTTACTATAGTAAAAGCAGCCAACAGGACACGAAAAGCTGATACACAATTTCCAAAGTGAAAACTGCTACTGACTAGACTGAGCAGAGCTTAGCAAGGAGTTGTATAATACAAGAACTTGCTGTCATACAATTACATCGACGGTTTTGGAACATCACACAATGTGTTGATGTAATTCGCACATATCGCTAGGCAGGGGAAGGTCGTATTCACAAACTTTTGACTTGACAATGAGGTGAGTACAACCTGTTGTCATCGGCGAACATTGCTAACTGGATCAGTTGATTAGCTAAGATGCAGAAAATTACACCGTAGAACCGAAGCTAATCAGTTCCCTAATGCAACTTCTGCAGCGGTCCAGCGAACGTGACCTCATTCCACCATGTTTGGAAACCCAAAAGGCGTTTGACTTGGGTGTTGTAAATTATAAAGTCGCTGTGCTGTGTATTGTAAAATATTTGTGAAATTACGTCATCGATGGATAAAAATTTAGGTCATCGATGGATGAAATTTACGTCATGATATTCTGTGTTCACAATCCCGTCTGCAGTACAAGTTGTATTCACGGTTTCATTGCTAAAAGGAAATGGCGTTTAACATTGAAAACAAGATATTTTTTGGTTAAGTCAATCATTTCAGGGGAAGAGGTATGTTTCCAGCACTCGGAAAAAAATCACAAATAATCGAACAGAAAAAAAAAATCAAAGAACAATAAACGGTCCGAAACAGAATCGAGGCCCGTACTCCTCGGCACAGCGCCGCGCCTTTCCACGAGAAACCAAACGCTAGAGCACACGGCAACTAGATAGCCTAGATACTAGATAGCCAGGAAGATAGCATATATACTAGATAGCTAGGAAGATAGCATATATGCTAGATAACCAGGAAGATAGCATAGATACTAGACAACCAGGAAGATAGCATAGATACTAGATAACCAGGAAGATAGCATAGATACTAGATAGCTAGGAAGATAGCATAGATATTAGATAACCAGGAAGATAGCATAGATACTAGATAACCAGGAAGATAGCATAGATACTAGATAACCAGGAAGATTGCATAGATACTAGATAACCAGGAAGATAGCATAGATACTAGATAACCAGGAAGATAGCATAGATACTAGATAACCAGGAAGATAGCATAGATACTAGATAACCAGGAAGATAGCATAGATACTAGATACCCAGGAAGATAGCATAGATACTAGATAGCCAAGAAGATAGCATAGATTCTAGATAGCCAGGAAGATAGCATAGATACTAGATAGCCAAGAAGATAGCATAGATACTAGATAGCCAGGAAGATAGCATATATACTAGATAGCCAAGAAGATAGCATAGATATTACATAGCCAAGAAGATAGCCTAGTGCGTCGTGTGATGTAGCGTTTGGTTTCTCGTTCAAGCCGCTGTGCCGAGGAGTACTGGTTCGAGCCTGCTTCAGACCATCTATTGTTCTTTGTTTATCTTGTTGATTATTTGTGATTTTGTTCCGAGTGTTGTAAACATACCTCTTCCCCTGAAATGATTCGCTGATCTATGGCCTCAGAAGTTTCCCTCCATATTCGTATTCATTTATTATTATGTCTCCTATTTCTGGTTGTACATGTCTTTCATAATGGTGGCAAATAAACTGAAGAAGTAATTCGACAATTTGTGCTGACATTTCTAGACTCACAAGTTCCCCACCGCAGTTCTTCTTCTTCATCGTTCCTTTTCTCATTTGCATTTCAGCGTCGAAAGTAAGTAAAGTACCCCCGTCACGCCAAGTGGCGTATAGGGAATATGGTGTTAGTGACCATAAATTTTACAGACCTTCAGCACATGATTTTTGGGGTAATGTGGTCGGTATTACGCCCGTGCCGCTTTACTTTCCCAGAAAAAAAATCTGGTACCCATTAAAGGCTGGGTGAACCGGAAGCCGTCGGTTGGGATCGAACCCTACCTCTTATCCTTTGTAGTCCAGTTCACTAACCACTGAGCTATCGCGGCTCATTTCAGCGTCGAGGGGAGATTTAATTTGCGGTCTTTTGCTCTTCTGTTCGCCCCTGCTGCTGTTTTATTTTCTAGTGTTTCCAATATTTTGATAATTCACATTTTTCGTGGTCGGCCCTTGGGTCAAGTGTCCTCGCAACGGTTCGCAACGTAAGGATCGTTGTGTTGTGTTTTTATTATTATGCCTTATCACGTGGCCAAATCATTTTTATTTATTGTTTATTTATATATTATATGTCGGGGCTTATTCCTAGCATTTTTCTCAGTTCTTCATTTCTGATCTTATCTCTCAGGTGTTTTTATGTCATTCGTCTAACACATTTAAACTCAGTAGAGGTTATTTTTTTTTTATTGTTCTTGCATCTATGGTCCGGGACTGACATTGGTAGCACAACGTTGGAATGAAGATTGTATTCCTCACCTCAGTGCGGTTAGGAATTTGGCCGATAAGTTTCGTGTTACAGGGTATTGTGGTAAATGCATGGTTATGATTATTCGAAGGCCCCGGTATCACTGCAAGCGAATGGAAATCCATAATTGTTCAACCGCCCGTGCCAGTGGAATCATCCGAATTAACATCTCAGCGGCTATCCAAAATAAGAAAAGTAGTTGCAGTCCCTATCGTAACAAACACAGCACATGTCAAAAGACGTAAGGCGTATTATAGCACCGATAGTGAACGCACTTGGACTGTCCTTCATGATACTATATCATCACCCATCGTAAGCAATCTGAATTTAGTAACACCATTAGGATGAAACACACAGCTCACGGTGTACACAGAGCAAGACCTTCAACTTCAGAAGGCATAGTGCTTAATATCCAGACCAGAATTACTTTGAACTTTAATAAATCTGGCGGTTGTCTCAACAGGTAAATTGACCAATGAGTACCGTCCCCAAGGTTCTGAATAGTAAGCTGTACTTCCGTCATTACAGATTAACTGAATCGTCTGAACTCCACGAAAGAGTTTGCCAATCTCGTTTGAACTGCTACGTGTTGTTTCAGAATCTTATATCTCAACAAAATATTGAAGTTCTTGACGTGACTTTCTTCACTGATGAGGCATAATTTCATCTCTATAGTTACGTCAACAAGTAAGAAGAATCGTGTGTGGAGCAGTGAAAACCCCCATGAATTACATCAAGTGCCTCTTCACGATCAGAAAGTCGGAGTGTGGTGTGCCATTAATCGTATGCAGACAACTGGGCCAATTTTTTCAGTGCAACAATCGACGCAGAACGTTATTGTACTTCAACTCTGGAACCATTTACAGCCCACCTTACAGAGCGCGAAATTAAAGAAGCTTGGTTTCTGCAGGATTATGGCAGCACCACACATAGCCGCGACATCACTGACTTATTGAGAAAGCTTATTTGGCAATCGTCTTATTTCATATGGAATCTGGCCTGCTCGTTCACCACACCGAACTCCGCCCCACTATTATCTGTGCCGTGTGCTGAAAGGAAAAGTTGATTTAAATAAACCGCAAACAGTTCATGACCAGGGGTCGCGATAGCTCAGTCGTTAGTGAACTGGACTACAAAGGACAAGGGGTTGGGTTCAATCCCAACCGACGGCTTCTGGGTTCACCCAGCCTTAAATGGGTACCGGATTTTTTTCTGGGAAAGTAAAGCAGCACGGGTGTAATACCGACCACATTACCCCAAAAATCATGTGCTGAAGGTCTGTAAAATATAGGGTCACTAACACCATATTTCCCTATACGCCATTTGGCGTGACGGGGGTACTTTACTTTTTTAATTGTTCATGACCGGAAGGCAGAAATCGTCACCCAGATTCAACAATATTACCGGTCATTATCTAGAAGGTTTTCGAGAATATGCAGAGGCGAGTTAACAATGTCTTGAGGCCAGTGTTGGATGTTTTGAACACATGCACCAGACACAACTTCATCATGTGAACAGCCACTTTACCCACTACAAACCAGCCAAGAGAAGTAGTGTCTTGATGAATAATAACAATTTACGTTACAATTTCCTGTAATTTCAAAAATATTTTCGGACTTTATAAACACCCCATATAACGACTCTTTGTAAGCGATTTAGTCTCTTTATATGTTCAAAATATTTCATTCTCCTGGCTTGTTATTATTATCTATAAATAGTCACAAATTAGCTTCATTACAGTTGACAATAAAGCACTGCCTGAACAATTGCCAGAGCCAGTTGTCCTTAACTTGAACATTACAGTTGACAATAAAGCACTGCCTGAACAATTGCCAGAGCCAGCTGTCCTTAACTTGAACATTACAGTTGACAATAAAGCACTGCCTGAACAATTGCCAGAGCCAGCTGTCCTTAACTTGAACATTACAGTTGACAATAAAGCACACTGCCTGAACAATTGCCAGAGCCAGCTGTCCTTAACTTGAACATTACAGTTGACAATAAAGCACTGCCTGAACAATTGCCAGAGCCAGCTGTCCTTAACTTGAAACAAAAACTGGTAATCCATACAGTCAGGACGCACATCTTCCATCTTAGAATGGCAAAAAGGTAAAGGGCTGAGGGGGGAAACTTCTGATGATCAGATTACCTTTTGTTGCAAAGCTCTACATAATGAATTTTCATGATTATCAACATCATCACAGTTCCAGCAATCTAATAGAACTTCTTACCCATTCCAGCGCCATTTTTCAGAAGCAGACTGCCATTGTTGATGTAGTACAGGGCGTTGAAGACGATGTACAAGGAGCCCAGGAAGACAGTAAAGAACATGTGGTACACTCGGATGGGTGTGGCTCCGATCATGACGTCTGCTATGACGTAGATAGAATTCATCGTGTGTTTCAACCTGGACATGTCGCTAGTCAACAAAGCTGCAACAGATAAGACATTAGATAAGAGTAACAAAACTGTAACAGATAAGACATTATTAGATAAGAGTAACAAAGCTGTAACAGATAAGACATTATTAGATAAGGGTAACAAAACTGTAACAGATAAGACATTATTAGATAAGAGTAACAGAACTATAACAGATAAGACATCATTAGATAAAAGTAACAAAACTGTAACAGATAAGACATCATTAGATAAAAGTAACAAAACTGTAACAGATAAGACATCAATAGATAAGAGTAACAAAACTGTAACAGATAAGACATCATTAGATAAAAGAACAAAACTGTAACAGATAAGACATCATTAGATAAAAGTAACAAAACTGTAACAGATAAGACATCATTAGATAAATGTAGCAAAAATGTAACAGATAAGACATCATTAGATAAAAGTAACAAAACTGTAACAAATAAGACATTATTAGATAAGAGTAACAAAACTGTAACAGATAAGACATTATTAGATAAGAGTAACAAAACTGTAACAGACAAGACATTATTAGATAAGAGTAACAAAACTGTAACAGACAAGACATCATTAGATAAGAGTAACTAGCTGTAAAAGATAAAACATTATTAGGTAAGGTATTACTAATTATCTGCAGACAATTGGATAAACAACTTTACAAAGCTGTGCTCAAACCGAATGTAGTTAAGAACAACAAATATGATGAAATCACGACTACAATCAACAACCACATGATTTCCACAGTAAACTTGTGAGCAGCGTTAACTGGATGGATGACTCGTCCATGTTCAACGTTCTCTGAAAAATGTGCACGCTTGCACTCACTTCCATATAAGACACACCGGGTGACGTGAACTCTATAGCAGGGTTATTCGTCTTCTGAGGAAGCTTCAAAAGCTTCAGACAAAGTCCTCGCAAAGCGCTAAATCCATTGGCTCTCCAAACTAACAACAAGAGGCAAATCATGGGTGGGCCGATCAGAAAATGTCATCAAACAGGTTTGTGGGCTTACCAATATCAACATTGGCGAGGAGTGATACAGGTGCCTACATCATTCAGGGGCATATTATCTCGTGTATTGTCACACTCGACAGGAAATGTAGGGAGCAGAACTCAGTCGTGGTCAATGTGGAGGTCAACGCTCTCATCTGGGATAATACCGATGAGAAAGATGCAGTCATCTATACAGACGGATCTGTAATACGACACCAAAGGAGTGCATGGGCATTTACAGCACGCTCTGCAGGCAGAATAGTCAAGGAAGACAGTGACGTGGTGTATACGTCATGACCACGAGTACCACAAACGATGGAGGTGATGGCAGTGACCAGGGCATTCATCTGGTTAGAGTCCCAAGACTACTATCACGCCTGCACACTGAGTGATGCAATGATCATGATAAGAAAATGGAGAAGGGCTCTGTACGCATGCAATGAGTAGAGTCTTTGCAGAAGTAAAAAATACGTAGTCAGCTTTGTCTTCGTCCCTGGACATGCGGGAGTACGGGAAATGAAAGAGTGGGCAGGTTGGCTAGCTATGCTGTCGTTTAAAACGGTCAACCAATGGATCGGGCAGACGTCATCAATGACCTCCTAGAGGTGGGAAGGGTACAAGACTTCGACAACCTTGAGTCTACGTCACTCCTTTTGATGAAAAAGATGGGAGTTAAGATGAGCACTACCAGAAATGAGAAACTTAGTGGGCGTGTGAGAAGACTTATCAACCAACACAGAACTGGAGTCGTCAGTCGCTGGACACTGCGGGACTTGCTGAGGAGAGGGATCTGGGCACCCATGGACATTCTCGGAGTGCAATGATGCTGACTTGCTAATAATTCAATAGCCAACGAGATGCCAACACTAGTTGGAAACGACTCTTTCTTTCTTTCTTTCTTTCTTTCTTTCTTTCTTTCTTTCTTTCTTTCTTTCTTTCTTTCTTTCTTTCTTTCTTTCTTTCTTTCTTTCTTTCTTTCTTTCTTTCTTTCTTTCTTTCTTTCTTTCTTTCTTTCTAGCAGTCACTCGATGACTACTAAAGGAATATAAAGACTTCACCGCCATCCCCTCTGAAAAGGACGTTAAGTGGGCACAGATGCGTTGTTCTTGGCCACACCATTTAGATGTGTGGTGAGAATAGTAGTATTCTTCCTAAATGTAATTATTGTCACTCAACTTAATGAGCCGGATATTAATTCTTTTACTGGCTCGATGGGTCCACAAGAGAGAGTCAAGCTTCGTTGGAACCTACGTTCACTGGAACGCCAATCCAGCGCGCTACCATGTTGTTACTGAAGCTCTCGATGACATAACTTGAAGTGTTGGAAACAATTGTTTGTGGAGTCATTGTTGGAAATAATTATTGGTGGAGTCAACGTTGGAAACAATTATTGGTGAAGTCAGTGATGGAAACAATTATTGGTGGAGTCAGTGATGGAAACAATTATTGGTGGAGTCAGTGTTTGAAACAATTATTGGTGGACTCAGTGTTGGAAACAATTATTGGTGGAGTCAGTGTTGGAAACAATTATTGGTGGAGTCAGTGTTGGAAATAATTATTGGTGGAGTCAGTGTTGGAAACAATTATTGGTGGATTCAGTGTTGGAAACAATTATAGGTGGAGTCAGTGTTGGAAACAATTATTGGTGGAGTCAGTGTTGGAAACAATTATTGGTGGAGTCAGTGTTGGAAAAATTAATTTGTTGAGTCAGTGTTGGAAACAATCATTCGTTGAGTCAGTTTTGGAAACAATCATTCGTTGAGTCAGTGTTGGAAACAATCATTCGCTGAGTCGGTGTTGGAAACAATCATTCGTTGAGTCGGTGTTGGAAACAATAATTCGCGGAGTCAGTGTTGGAAACAATTATTGGTGGAGTCAGTGTTGGAAACAATTATTGGTGGAGTCAGTGTTGGAAACAATTATTGGTGGAGTCAGTGTTGGAAACAATTATTGGTGGATTCAGTGTTGGAAACAATTATAGGTGGAGTCAGTGTTGGAAACAATTATTGGTGGAGTCAGTGTTGGAAACAATTATTGGTGGAGTCAGTGTTGGAAAAATTAATTTGTTGAGTCAGTGTTGGAAACAATCATTCGTTGAGTCAGTTTTGGAAACAATCATTCGTTGAGTCAGTGTTGGAAACAATCATTCGCTGAGTCGGTGTTGGAAACAATCATTCGTTGAGTCGGTGTTGGAAACAATAATTCGCGGAGTCAGTGTTGGAAACAATTATTGGTGGAGTCAGTGTTGGAAACAATTATTGGTGGAGTCAGTGTTGGAAACAATTATTGGTGGAGTCAGTGTTGGAAAAAAACATTTTATTGGGTGTGTCTTACTTTTACTGGTAATTGTTTGTTTAAATCTTTCTTTTCCAATAACTCTTTATTGGTTTCTGTTTTATTTTATTTCACTAATTCTGCTGGCTTGTGCCTTACTTTTCCAGTAACAGTCCCTTGTCCCACACTTTGACAAAAAGTGTGAACTTTTTTATTTTCTTTTTATGCAGACAGAAAGACTGTGGTGATATAGAAAGTCGCAGGGACTGTCTTTCTGAAGTAGAAGAACAGAGGAGAGCGGGGTTACACAACTGTTGATTCAAGCCACAAAGTAGCATTTTTAATGCAATCCTAAAAAAATTATTTTTCATAAATTTACTTACAACGTTATTGTCTCGAACATGTAATATCTTTTCACCTTTGCCTGAAAGATATTTACAGAGGCGTATACAGTTATTCTCCTGTGTGTTACCGGGGCCTCATTATGAGGGAAGTAAAGAATAATGACACTGTGGCCTTCCAGGTATATTGTAAGAGGCGACTAAGGAGGTTGATCGATGGCTTGACAAGCTGTCATTGTAAAAAGTATTGTTATGGAAACAGAGCCATAAGTTTTGGAAGCAGTGATCCATGCAATATGTGCCATTTTGGCGCGCAAGGTTTCTGTTTTTGGAATTGTGGTTCTGCCCTATGTGCCGTCTACGGCTCGAAAGGACGATAGATAGATACGGTTATTAATAAATAACTATAAGAGATTTACATCTTAGAATAAGATTTTGCAGATACTTGCTTATCCCTTATTCACAAATAAGAAACAAATAAACTAAAATTTAAATGTTTGTTTCTTTAACGCAAAAAAGATGCATCGAACACTGAAAGAAGGGGAACATTATAATCAACTACGGCAAACAAAATTATGAATTATCAACTGAAGCGAAATGTATTAACTAATGTATAAACTCAATTGAATTGTCAGACAAAGAAAAACGAAAACAAAAGTAAAACAAATCATACGCATGAAATCCGTGTCCCAGTTTTCCATGAAAAAATTCGCAACATCTGATTGATGAAAAATACGATTAATTGAAATTAAATAAATAAAAACAAATGGGATTGTGTTGTAACTTATATTGTGTATTATCTTCAGTTCGTTGGATATTAACAAGTCGTAATTAAAAAAAAAATAAATGGTATATCGAGTTTCGGTTCTCATTATTTTTACTTTTTACGTGACCTGCAGATACTCTTAAAGTTGATTTCGCTATTTTACATAAATAATGTTAATTATACTTTTATTTTACTTGGCTAGAATTGATTAAAAGCCGTTTTCTGTAATGGCGCCAGTTAATGGAAACGAGCACTTCTGAAGACTAGAGTTAATGAAGCTGAAACCTCCCTGAACCAACGGACACAATGAACACCTTGTGCACCTGAGTCGCTGTGAAGAAATTATCAGCAGTATAAAAGTAAAGTAAAGTGCCCCCGTCACGCCAAGTGGCGTATAGGGAATATGGTGTTAGTGACCATAGATTTTACAGATCTTCAGCACATGATTTTTGGGGTAATGTGTTCGGTATTATGCCCGTGCCGCTTTACTTTCCCAGAAAAAAATCCGGTACCCATTAAAGGCTGGGTGAACCCGGAAGCCGCCGGTTGAGATCGAACTCTACCTCTTGTCCTTTGTAGACCAGTTCAGCAACCACTGAGTTATCGCAGCTCCATTAATTATCAGCTGTATATGGCTTAATTTTACAATATTTATTCTTTAAAAAAAAAAAAAAACATCCACCCACGCTTTTGACGGCATTGCTACCGTCATTGATAGACCTATATGCTCATAAGATGTTTCCTGCTCACTTGATTGCAGTTACTACTTCCTTAATGACAGTGTATACTTTATTAAGGACATTGTTGCTCTCTTGATCACATTTCAAACTTACTTAATGACCATGTCGACCTCATTAATGATCTCGTTGCTATCTTGATCACACTGTGAACTTACTTAATGACCATGTCGACCTCATTAATGATCTCGTTGCTATCTTGATCACACTGTGAGCTTACTTAATGACCATGTCGACCTCATTAATGATCTCGTTGCTATCTTGATCACACTGTCAACTTACTTAATGACCATGACGATCTCACTTAATGACCATGTCGACCTCATTAATGATCTCGTTGCTATCTTGATCACACTGTCAACTTACTTAATGACCATGACGATCTCATTAATGATCTCGTTGCTATCTTGATCACACTGTGAACTTACTTAATGACCATGTCGACCTAATTAATTATCTCGTTGCTATCTTGATCACACTGTCAACTTTCGTATTGACCATGTCGACCTCATTAATGAAGTTATTGTGTCCTTGATAAATTTTTAAAATTTTCTTACTATCTGTGTCTTCTTCCTTGGTGGTCTTGTCTACTTGATTAATGAGGTTTGCCTGCTTCTTTGATCTCACTGTCAACTTCCTTGATGATCGTTTCTCTTCCTTCATCACATTATTCACTTTCCAGCAAACATTATCTACTCCAATTGCCCACCGGAAAGTGGGAAGGACACAGGACTTCGGTAACCATGAGTCCACGTCACTCCTTCGGATGAAAGAGATGGGAGCTAAGATGGTCCCAGACACTAGGAGAAAGTAAAAACACTCAGACATAACGGGTTAGACTAAAAAATAAAACAAATTTCCACTGCCTGTGGTGGGAATCGAACCTGAGACCTTTCTGTCCAGAGCAAAGTTTTACCTCAAGGCCACCCAGCCCTTCTAACTCAGTTTGTGAACTGATCACTTCTTTGTAATCCTGAAATACCCATAATGACTTTTCCTACACCCTCTTTTCATGACGACGCCTATGCTCTCCCTTCACGACAATTTTATAAGATATTGTTTCTCCTTTGATGATCAAAATTACGTTTTTATCTTTCTTTCGGTGTTGACCTGACGACTATTTCTCTTTCCTGTCTTAGAAAAGCGTTAAGTGGACTTAGATAAATTGTGTTGTTGTTTGCAACATAACATCGATATTGAAGCCTATTGGCCCCCAAGATCCGACTTCAGCGCGGCAGTTTTTAATATCCCCGATCATAACTCGCTTGACTAGACTAGTCAGTCTGTTTAAAGGAGAACCGCAGGAGGGTGGAGTAGAGTCTTGCTCAGATCTGTTGCTCGCCGATCACGACGCAAGTAGCCTGTTCTTGGTCGGTGATCGCTCTCAGCTCAGCTGTTGGTGGGAGTCGTAGGAGCTCCCAATTACACCTTTACACAGCCGTCTATAGTATTAATAAGGCCGGCGAGCTGTAAGGAATCACCTAAAGATTTTGATGAGTTCAGCATTGCAAGCTGGGGTGGTTGTGAGTAAAATGACGTCAGCCGTCTGTAGCTCGCATAGCTGAAGAAGTCACGAGCTTTGGCTGATTTCGGGAAAACTCTCTCATCCAAGAGGCCTTAGTATGACTTGAAATCTTCCACCAATGATTATGTACTGATAGGATGACCTAAAATCGATTGACGATCTTTTTCAAATCACTAGTTGGCTTTGGAGGCGAAGGCGCACCTCACAGCAGCAGAGCTGGAAGTTGTCAGCGACCCACAGCTGATGGCTTGCGCCAGGATCGGTGAACCAGAACCATCCAGACCTTGCTCCACCTCTCCATGGTGTTTCTAGTAACAGGATACCTGTCTAGTCAGGCCAAACGAGCAAGGCTTGAAGAAGGAAGACAACCCGGTACTCAAAAATGTCGTGCTAATGTCGGATGTGATGGACCGAAAGGCGCAGATATTACAATTATACTGCAAACCACAACACAACGCAGACACACCCACTTAACACTCTTTTAATGGCGGATGACGAAGAAGTGTACGGCTTTAGTTAGCGGGCGAATCGAAGCAAGCACTAGTTAGCTGTGTCTTCTCCCGTGTTGACGTTACGTAAGCCTCTTGATAACGAATGCCAGGCAGTGATATCATTAGCGCGACACAGATGAATGACCTAGATGTCAGACAATATACATGTATCAAACGAACTGTGTAATTATTTTTCAAAATGTTACATGGCAAAAATACATATATCCGTCTGCTACAAATAAAAACTGTTGTCCGAGCTCTCCTACGAATGCTCATCAGCAAAATGATTTGTTCCTGGGAATGAAAATATATTATTCAATGGGGACTGTGTGGTCTCGAGACAAGATGCCGGTCTCGAGACAGAGAGGTTGTGTGTTTAAACCCCGGCTGCACTTGTTGCTATTTTTATTTGTGATTTCTCTCTGCGGCAACCAGAGACCACTGGTCTCATCAGCTAGGCCCAGCTTGAAACGTCAATTACTCATCGGTGGAAAAAGTATGAGTATCCCTCGAGGACGGAGTTACCTGCTTATGCGGGGGAGGGATCCATGTAGACTCGCCTGCCTGGGAAATACGTCTAAGCGTGCACACTTCAATTCCTTGTTCTTTAATGACTTCACTAGAGGTGAAAGCTGGCGAATGAAAAAAAAAGGGTGAAGGTAAAGTACGAGACTTGAATCGATGTCTTCACGCGAGTTTTCACCCATATGTGTTCAACCGCCTATGCAGAAGTGTTCGGAGACTTCTGGATAGTATCGTTGCAAGCATCGAAACTCGCGATGTGAGGTGGCATTCTTCGCCTTCTCAGAGTACTACCATGGTACCCAATTGTGCCAGCGGCTGGGTCGACCGCGGGTTTTATTTTTCTAACCACGAGTACAATTCACATTGCTCCCAGCGGGAATCAAACACGAGTTGTCTGAACGTCGGAGGCCAAGTCGGGAGGTTTTCCATCTAGGCTACGAAGCTCGCTCCTCCCCTTCCTCCCAAAAATATATTCAATCGCCAATATAATTGTGTGTGATCGAAGATGGGAGACTTCATAACTAAAGAGAATGAAAGCTCAGCAGGAAGTACTTCACGGTGGTCGTGTTACTATCAACCTGTGATGTCCTGACGACACATTATTGAGCACTGAGTTGAGATCTGCACCAACGCTCACAATTTTTGAATCTGCAAAATATTTGCCGCGCACACTGTTCCTGATTCATCAATTTCAACCGCATCCATTGGTCGCATTTTACGCAGTTTTTGAAAAATGATTTTTTTTCCCTTATTCAATTAGCAAATGAAACACTCAAAAGTTGATCAATCATCAATTTTTAATGTGTGATTGTTTTTTTTTTTTCCCTCTCGTTTCCAGATATTTCTGCAAATGCTGAAAACAACTGGAATAGTTTCTTTAAACAGAAAAAAAGTGTATTTGTGTAATAGTCTCACACATGAAGTGCACACTCTGCGTTTGTTCTTGTTATTTTTGATGACTCCATCTTCTTGTCAGAATGTACTGGCCGCAACAGAATAAGAAACCACATGTTAACCAAACTCAGAATAGAAACGACTAGACAATGCCACAGTACCCTGGATAACATAACAACAAAACATGTTCTACAGGATTGCCCCAAGTACACAGACCTGAGGAGGACAATGTGGCCCACACCCACCTCACTGAAAGAGAAACTCTACGGGGCAACCGAATAACTGAAACAAACAGCTGCCTTGTTAAGAGAGCTCGAGCTCGGAGTCATAGTCTAAGTGAGCTATGGTCGCAGTATAAGAAGAAAAACAACGATGGAGTTGTAGTTAGCTTACTGGCCTACCGACCTCAAGTTTCGGGGTTCAAATGCCAGTCGTGAAATGCATAAAATGTTCATATCTAAAATATTCTTGGGGTCCACCCAGCCTCTTTAATTGGGTACCAGAGATATATTTATGAAGGAGATTCACCGATGATAGTAATTAGCTATCCCACCCCAAGAAAAACAACAGATAAAATGGTCTAGCCACGTGATAAGGCAGAGTGATCAAAACACAACACAACGGGCCCTCAATAAACGTAGCGAGAACACCAGACCCAAGTGGCGACCACGAAAAAGATGGATCTATGGAATATTATAAACACTAGGAAACATAACAGCAGCAGAAGCGAACAGAAGAGCAAAAGACCGCAAAATATATCCCCCATCGTCGCTGAAAGACAAACGATGAAAGATAGAAGTAGAGGAAGATTTTAAGAAGTTAACGCTTAGTACAATGAATCATGAAGTCGCTAACTTCATTTCCGAATGGTATTAGCTATGGGGTTAACTTTACTGCTACCTTCTTACTAACATGTACCATTAATAAATTATGCAATAATATAGTTTTATGTCTGTTTGGCATTTTCTAATTGTTGTTCCCATGATAGTGATTTATATATGAAAATGTCAATGTTATATCTTGCTGTACACTGTTTGATTGGCTTTCTCATAAAAACAAGCAAATCAACCCTCAGTAGCTCCCACTCTCTCTCATAAAATATAAGCAAATCCACACTCAGTAGCTCCCACTTTCTCTCATAAAACACATGCAAATCCACTCTCAGTAGCTCCCACTCTCTCTCATAAAACACAAGCAAATCCACACTCAGTAGCTCCCACTCTCTCTCATAAAACACAAGCAAATCCACACTCAGTAGCTCCCACTCTCTCTCTCATAAAGCACAAGCAAATCCACTCTCAGTAGCTCCCACTCTCTCTCATAAAACACAAGCAAATCCACTCTCAGTAGCTCTCACTCTCTCTCATAAAACACAAGCAAATCCACTCTCAGTAGCTCTCACTCTCTTTCATAAAACACAAGCACATCCACTCTCAGTAGCTCTCACTCTCTTTCATAAAGCACAAGCAAATACACTCTCAGTAGCTCTCACTCTCTTTCAAAAAGCACAAGAAAATCCACTCTCAGTAGCTCTCACTCTCTTTCATAAAGCACAAGCAAATCCACTCTCAGTAGCTCTCACTCTCTTTCATAAAGCACAAGCAAATCCACTCTCAGTAGCTCTCACTCTCTCTCATAAAACACAAGCAAATCCACTCTCAGTAGCTCTCACTCTCTCTCATAAAACACAAGACAATCTACTCTCAGTAGCTCTCACTCTCTCTCATAAAACACAAGCAAATCCACTCTCAGTAGCTCTCACTCTCTCTCATAAAACACAAGACAATCTACTCTCAGTAGCTCTCACTCTCTTTCATAAAACACAAACAAATCCACCCTCAGTAGCTCCCACTCTCTCTCATAAAACAAAAGCAAATCCACTCTCAGTAGCTCCCACTATCTCATAAAACACAAGCAAATCCACTCTCAGTAGCTCTTACTCTCTCTCATAAAACACAAGCAAATCCACTTTCAGTGGCTCTCACTCTCTCTCTCTTAAAACACAAGCAAATCCACTCTCAGTAGCTCTTACTCTCTCTCATAAAACACAAGCAAATCCACTCTCAGTAGCTCCCACTCTCTCTCATAAAACACAAACAAATCCACTCTCAGTAGCTCTTTCTCTCATAAAACACAAGCAAATCCACTCTCAGTAGCTCTTACTCTCTCTCATAAAACACAAGCAAATCCACTCTCAGTGGCTCTCACTCTCTCTCATAAAACACAAGCAAATCCACTCTCAGTAGCTCCCACTCTCTCTCATAAAACACAAACAAATCCACTCTCAGTAGCTCTTTCTCTCATAAAACACAAGCAAATCCACTCTCAGTAGCTCTTACTCTCTCTCATAAAACACAAGCAAATCCACTCTCAGTGGCTCTCACTCTCTCTCATAAAGCACAAGCAAATCCACTCTCAGTAGCTCTTACTCTCTCTCATAAAACACAAGCAAATCCACTCTCAGTGGCTCTCACTCTCTCTCATAAAGCACAAGCAAATCCACTCTCAGTAGCTCTTACTCTCTCTCATAAAACACAAGCAAATCCACTCTCAGTAGCTCTCACTCTCTCTCTCTCTCTCACTCTCTCTCATAAAGCACAAGCAAATCCACTCTCAGTAGCTCTTACTCTCTCTCATAAAACAAAAGCAAATCCACTCTCAGTAGCTCTCACTCTCTCTCTCTCATAAAGCACAAGCAAATCCACTCTCAGTAGCTCTCACTCTCTCTCTCTCTCTCTCACATAAAGCACAAGCAAATCCACTCTCAGTAGCTCTTACTCTCTCTCATAAAACAAAAGCAAATCCACTCTCAGTAGCTCTTACTCTCTCTCTCACTCTCTCTCTCTTTCTCTCATAAAACACAAGCAAATCCACTCTCAGTAGCTCTCACTCTCTCTCTCTCTCATAAAGCACAAGCAAATCCACTCTCAGTAGCTCTCACTCTCTCTAAATCCACTCTTTGTAGCTCTCACTCCCTCTAAATCCACTCTTCGTAGCTCTCACTCTCTCTCTCTCTTTCTCTCTCATAAAACACAAGAAACTCCACTCTTTGTAGCTCCCACTATCTTTCTCTCTCTCTCTCTCTCTCTCTCTCTTATAAAACACATGAAAATCCACTCTGTGTAGCTCCCACTCTCTCTCTCTTTCTCTCTTATAAAACAAACGAAAATCCACTCTTTATAGCTCCCACTCTCTCTCTAGTAAAAGTCTTGTATTTTTAAAATATAACCTTAGAAATCATTATAGAACAAAGCAGGAGAAAGTTCCACATTTTAAACAATTAACTTTAAAAATAATGTAAGTAGTAAAATGGCACAAGTCCTATGCTTTAATATACGTAAATAAAGAACGGAATGTATGAAAATTTACATCTCATGAATATAAGGCAACAAAAAGAATAAATTCGTTAAGATGGGATATTTACTGCATTAGTGAGGAATATATTAGAGAAATGTGCAGCTGTAACATAATTATATCCCGACTAAATTGGCAGCTCAAGAGGCACGTAATGGAAAAATAATCTCCAGGAAATAATTGGAAAAAACAGATCACTATTAAGTTGCCTGTCCAGATGTGGACTTGTGTCTAGTGACTGGTATTCTGAATGGTCGTTGTTTCCAAACTGTGTTGTGGCTGTCTTAGCGAGTTTTGTCTGTAGGTTATCTTTAATGGCTTGTTTATACATTGTATTCGAACTTATGCAAATCATTGGACATCTATCACCACTATTGTCCAACAAGGAAATAACTCTAGAGGCAAAACGGGGACTCTACAATACAATCTTCATTCCAACGTTGTGCTACCAATGTCAGACCTGGACCCTAGATACAAGAACAATAAGAAAAATAACTTCTACTGAGATGAAATGTGTTAGACGAATGAGAGGAAACAGCCTGAGAGATAAGATCAGAAATAAAGAAGTGAGAAAAAAGCTAGGAATAATCCCCGCAATATAATATACAAAGAAAAAAACCCAGATAAAATGGTTTTAGCCACGTGACAAGGGAGAAAGATCAAAACAAAAGACAACGAACCTTCAATAAACGTTGGAAGAACACCAGACCCAGGGTCCGTCCACTAAAAAGATGGATTGACGGGATATTAGAAAGACCAGGAAACATAGCAGTAGAGGCGGACAGAAGAGCGAAAGCACATAAATTATAAACCCCCCCCCCCCCCCCTCGACGCTGAAAATCGAATGAGGCACGAAAGAAGAAAAAGAAAGGTAACTTAAATATCGGCTTAAACTCGTGGAATGGTATCTGACACTCAGGGACATAGGCATAAACATAACAGCATGCTCTATGTTGCATAGGAGACAGAAGGATACACAAACGAGATTGACTAAAGGTTTCAGGGCAATTGTTGATGGAGCAGGGGAAATAATGTATAGGCCCGAGAGGAAAATAGATGACTGAATGTAAAATGAATGAAGTAATTTAATCTTGCACGCAATTAAATGATAAGTTTAATGTTTATCATAAAGTTATGGTAGGTTGTTGGTGATACAAAGGGACATTACATGAAATGAAAGAATTTGTTGGTGAGAAACAAGGCGTCACACAGTGAACGAATTTGTTGTTGAGTAACATGACGTCACACGCAATGAAAAAATTTGTTAGTGCGAAACAAGACGTCACACGCTGAAAGAATTTGTTGGCGAGAAAGAAGACGTCACGCAGAGTGAAAGAGTTTGTTGGTTAGAAACAAGGCGTCACACAGTGAAAGAATTTGTTGGTGAGAAAGAAGACGTCACACAGAGTGAAAGAGTTTGTTGGTTAGAAACAAGACGTCACACAGTGAAAGAATTTGTTGGCGAGAAAGAAGACGTCACACAAAGTGAAAGAGTTTGTTGGTTAGAAACAAGACGTCACACAGTGAAAGAATTTGTTGGTGAGAAACAAGGCGTCACACAGAGGGAAAGAATTTGTTTGTGAGAAAGAAGGCGTCACACAGAGGGAAAGAATTTGTTTGTGAGAAACAAGGCTTCACACAGAGTAAAATAATTTTTTGGTGAGAAACAAGACGTCACACATAGAAAGAAAATTTTTGGTGAAAAACAAGACGTCACACTGAGTAAAATAATTTTTTGGTGAGAAACAAGACGTCACACATTGAAAGAATTTGTTGGTGAGAAACAAGGCTTCACACGCTGTGAAAGAATTTGTTGGTAAGAAACAAGATTTTACAAGGAGTAAAATAATTTGTTTGTGAGAAAGAAGACGTCACACAGAGGGAAAGAATTTGTTTGTGAGAAAAAAGGCTTCACACAGAGTAAAATAATTTTTTGGTGAGAAACAAGACGTCACACATTGAAAGAATTTGTTGGTGAGAAACAAGACGTCACACAGAGTAAAATAATTTTTTGGTGAGAAACAAGACGTCACACATTGAAAGAATTTGTTGGTGAGAAACAAGACGTCACACAGAGTGAAAGAATTTGTTGGTCAGAAACAAGACGTCACACATTGAAAGAATTTGTTGGTGAGAAACAAGACGTCACACATTGAAAGAATTTGTTGTTGAGAAACATGACGTCACAATCAATGAAAGAATTTGTTGTTGAGAAGCAAGACGTCACACACTGAAAGAATTTGTTTGTGAGAAAGAAAACGTCACACAGAGTAAAAGAGTTTGTTGGTGAGAAACATGACGTCACATGGATTAAACTATTTTTTTGGTGAGAAACAAGACGTCACACATTGAAAGAATTTGTTAGTGAGAAACATGATATCACATGCAGTGAAGGAATTTGTTACTGACATATTTTCCCACGAATGTAGCGCTCACCACATATTCGAGGTTTATTTATTTCATTATTTCACTTACCTTTTTAATTTCGTGAAACTAGCTGTTTTTATTTTTATTAGAAAGTTTTCTACAAATTCAAGGTTTCCAAACATCAGACGTTTTATTTTACACATTCAACATTTGCTTTTTAACCAACGAATTTTTACGTCCAACATCCAACGTCCTAACATCTAACGTTTTGAACACATCCACCTTTTTCTTCAAATCCAACGTTTTCAACACATCCAACGTTTTCCTCACATCCAACGTTTTCAACACATCCAACGTTTTCAACACATCCAACGTTTTCTTCACATCCAACGTTTTCCTCACATCCAACGTTTTCCTCACATCCAACGTTTTCAACACATCCAACGTTTTCAACACATCCAACGTTTTCTTCACATCCAACGTTTTCCTCACATCCAACGTTTTCCTCACATCCAACGTTTTCAACACATCCAACGTTTTCAACACATCCAACGTTTTCCTCACATCCAACGTTTTCCTCACATCCAACGTTTTCCTCACATCCAACGTTTTCCTCACATCCAACGTTTTCTCCACATCCAACGTTTTCAACACACCCAACGTTTTCCTCACATCCAACGTTTTCTTCACATCCAACGTTTTCCTCACACACAACGTTTTCCTCACATCTAACGTTTTCCTCACATCCAACGTTTTCCTCACATCCAACGATTTCCTCACACACAACGTTTTCCTCACATCCAACGTTTTCCTCACACACACAATTATGTCTACACAATTACTTTCATTGACTACAACAAGACCGTAGCTTACGTGTGTTTGAAACAAACGCTATGAAGGCCCAGTAACCAGTTGTAACAACCAAGGCAGAGTTGCTGCTGATGTTGAAAAGAATCCACTGTAGTTTGAGCACGACAGGCATTGCTCGAATGTAGACAGGATCTGCAAAATAGGCAAAAGAGTAACATATACTAGTGTTGATTGAAAAAAAAGGGTAAAGTACCCCTGTCACGCCAAGTGGCGTATAGGGAATATGATGTTAGTGACCATAAATTTTACAGACCTTCGGCACATGATTTTTGGGGTAATGTGGTCGGTATTACCGACTTTCCCAGAAAAAAAGGTACCCATTAAAGGCTGGGTGAAACGGAAGCCGTTGGTTGGGATCGAACTCTACCTCTTAGTCTTGATTGTGGTAAACTCAATTCCTTCTTAGGAGGGTCACCTTTGTCTACGCCCAGGACATGCGGGAGTACGGGGAAATGAAAGCGGACAGGTTGGCTAGCTGCGTTATTGTTGAGGACGGTCAACCAATGGATGGGCGGACATCATCAATGTCCTCCGGCAAGTGAGAAGGACACAGGGCTTCAAAGACCATGAGTCCACGTCACTCCTTCGGATTAAAGAGATGGGAGTTAAGATTGGCACAGCCAAAAACGAGAAACTCAATGGGCGTTTACGAAGACTAATCAACCAACAGAGAACTGGGGTCGTCATTCGCTGGACACTGCAGAACTTGCTGAGGAAGGGATCTGAGCACCTATGGACATATTCGAAATGACCATCAAATAACTTAGTTAGAGTTTGAAGGGGAAGAACACTGCTAAAAATGACATGCTGAATTTTTATTTGTTAAGCCGTAGGGCGTAAATGTCGCTGAAAGCGACAAACAACGGTATACCTCAAATTACACATGTTTCAGGCCTTGTTAAGGGCGGACAAAGACAAACACAAATCGCAAAGCCTTGTGCTACCAAAGAACACTTAATCTGTGGATTCTCTGTAACCAGCCCTTTCTGGGGTTGGCGTCTTTTCTGGAAAGCTTCAAGCTTGATCGTCCACACTGAGACACGATTTACTCTTCAGACCACATCTTCATAAAATACCATGCCCACAACACGCAAGTGATCATGTCTCTCCACATTGTATTTACAGCTATCTTATCAGTTCTGCTATTGACTTCCTACATTTTGTTCAGCTCTTTGATACCTTTTCTCTTTATTCTCTTCTATCACTTCTTTCCTCAAATTTTCCATTTCAATGTTTATGTGTTCTCATTACGCAGTTAAAAATGAAATCTCCCACACTAGGACACACGATTACTAGCAAGCGCGAAAAGAGAACCATATACTCATGACCATCATCATCATCAAGTACCGGGCCTGCTGGCGTAAGTGATCATGCCCTCTCCACAACTTTCGATCTCGACAATTATTTATAATTTCTGTTGTTGACCTTCTGCCAAGCCATTCTCTTAAGCTGTCTGAAATCATTTCTCTTTGCTTTCCTCTATCTCTTCGTCCCTCTGTGTTCCCAGTTGTTACTATTCCAGCTGTTCTCTTCTCATTACATGGCCAAAAAATGATGATTGTTTCTCCCTAATATTGGAAATTGCTATTTTATTTCTTTCGCCTCTTTCAGAACGTTTTCATTGCTCTTCTTAGCTGTTCATGGTATTCTCAACATTCTTCTGTGAAACCACATTTCTACAGACTTCAGTGATTTTTGTGTCTGTTGTTTTATTGTCCATGATTCACATCCATATGTTAAGACTGGCTCTGTATAACATTTAACAACTCTTTTTCTTGTTTCTATTGTCAAAGGTGGATTGCATATTATCTTCCTCATGTTTTGAAAAGCTGCTTTTGCCTGAGCCACTCTGCATCTCAACTTTTATACTCATGACAGAAAGAACAAAAAACATAAAGTAAAGAACTGTCAAATACCGACATATCATAGCTTAGCGGCCAATAAGGAACGAAGGATCAAGGTAAAGAAGTGCCTACTAAATAATGCGAAGCTACAGTAAAGCTGATTATAAGGATAAATTAAACAACAAACAGCAAAAAATGGTTAAAGTTTTGCGTAAATGTAATCTTGTTTTTGTTTAACTAAAGCTTTAACCATACACTTTTTTCTGTTTATTTTTTTACATTTTGGTCTATTTTTTTTTAAAATTTTGTATATTTAAAAAAATATTTTTGTCTATTTTTTTCAAACAAGGAACGAAGACTGGTGCAGATCTGCTGTAGTCAAGCTATAAGAATAAAAAACACTTGACATGATATCGATTCTTTCTTTTCTTTCTTCACTTCTACTTGTACCCATTCGAGTGTTCAGGGAGATAACAAGTTCTTGTTTTTGCCTTTTTGAGGGCTTCAATCATTGTCAATTAATGTTGTAGCTTTTATTTGATCTTGTCTGTCCATCTTAATCTGGGTCTGCCGTTCACGCTTATCTTTTCTCCTCTTTTAATATATGCTTTGTATGGGATGTAACCTCAGGGAATTCTTTTCTAGTTGGGCAAACCAGTTTATTTGTTGTTTCTGTATGTCGCTTATGATTAACTCTTTCTCTTATATCATTTCTGATTCTGTCTTTTCTAGTCACTCCAAGCGTTTTTCTCACAGACATCTAATCTCTGCAGTGACACGATTTCTTTCATCCTTGGACGTAAGTAACCATGTTTGTATTTAGTCGCACAATGTGGGAATAAATATATTCTGTATAAGACGTTTGTTGGTTGTAATAGATATTGCTTGGTGTTGAAGTATGTGGGATCCACATGTTTGTTACTTGCTGTATAACTTGATGTACTATAGCGTCTGAGTGAGAATATTGTATCTGTGCAGCTTCTATGTTTTTTTTCTGAACCCCACTTGTTCTTCTGCCAACTGGTGTTCTATAAGAGGTTTTAATCTCGTTTCAATTATTTTGGAAAAACAGGATATTAGACAAGGTTGTGTGGTGTCACCAGATTTATTTAATATGTAAAGTGAGATTATTTTAAGATCCATAAGGGGAAAGCCTGCAATAACAATTGGAGGTCATAATATAAATAATCTAAAGTATGCTGATGATACAGTCTTAATCGCTAAAAGCGAAAATAAGTTACAAGAAATGTTAGACATTATAGTGAAAGAAAGAAAAAAATAAACGACCCAGCTTTAATAGCAAAAAGACAGAAGTAATGGTAGTAACAAAGAAAACGAAATCACCGCTGGGCATTATAAAGACAAGCGCGACAATATTAAAACAGGTAAATGAATTTAAATATCTGGTAACTTTGTTAACCTCAGATGGCAGCTGTATAATAGACGTGAGATGCAGAATAGCTCAGACAAAAGCAGCTTTCCAAAAAAATGAGGAGATATTGTGCAATCCATTTTTGACAATCGAAACAAGAAAAAGAGTTCTTAAATGTTATGTAGAGCTAGTCATAACAAATGGATGTGAATCATGGACAATGGGTCAGCAGACAAAAAAATCACTGGAGTCTGCAGAAATGTGGTTTTACAAAAGAATGTTGAGAATACCATGGACAGCTAAGTAGAGTAATGAAAACATTCTGAAACAGGCCAAAGCAATGAGAGAGCTTATTCTCAATATTAGGAAGAAACAATCATCATTTTTTGGCCATGTAATGAGAAGAGAACAACTGGAATATATTGTAACAACTGGAAAATTGAGGGACGAAGAGATAGAGGGAAGCAAAGAGAAAAGATACCAGACACCTTCAGAGAATGGCTTGGCAGAAGGCCGATAACAGAAATGATAAATAACTGTCGAAATCGAAAGTTGTGGAGAAACATGATCACCTACCCCAGCAGGCACGTTACTTGATGATGATGATCATTCTGGCGTACATTTGCCTATGTGACTCAGTAACCATCTACTACTAAACTCACCTTCTACTTGGATTATTTCCCCTAGTAATCTATCTTATCTTCTAGCGATGTACATTTCGGCGAGGACTGTTTAAACCATCCTTTCTACTTGGATTATTTCCCCTAGTAATCTATCTTATCTTCTGGCGATGTACATTTCGGCGAGGACTGTTTAAACCATCCTTTCTACTTGGATTATTTCCCCTAGTAATCTATCTTATCTTCTGGCGATGTACATTTCGGCGAGGACTGTTTAAACCATCCTTTCTACTTGGATTATTTCCCCTAGTAATCTATCTTATCTTCTGGCGATGTACATTTCGGCGAGGACTGTTTAAACCATCCTTTCTACTTGGATTATTTCCCCTAGTAATCTATCTTATCTTCTAGCGATGTACATTTCGGCGAGGACTGTTTAAACCACCCCTTCTACTTGGATTATTTCCCCTAGTAATCTATCTTATCTTCTAGCGATGTACATTTCAGCGAGGACTGTTTAAACCATCCTTTCTACTTGGATTATTTCCCCTAGTAATCTATCTTATCTTCTAGCGATGTACATTTCGGCGAGGACTGTTTAAACCACCCTTTCTACTTCTGCCAGTAGTGTGTTTGCTTCCAGTGATATCATTTCCTGGTCCAGAGTGTTTTTTTTAACCTCCCCAGGGGGATAGCGATAAACAGCCAAAATAACACCAAGAATTCAAGTATGTAAATGAGATAGAACACGATCAATAAATTATACAGAAACACACATCATCGGCATCATGCGCTGTACCGTTTGGCTTAGACGATACTGTCCTTTCATAATTTTCTATCCACAGTGCATAGTATTACTTCTGTTGTTGACTGTCTTCTATCCACAGTGCATAGTATTACTTCTGTTGTTGACTGTCTTCTATCCACAGTGCATAGTATTACTTCTGTTGTTGACTGTCTTCTATCCACAGTGCATAGTATTACTTCTGTTGTTGACTGTCTTCTATCCACAGTGCATAGTATTACTTCTGTTGTTGACTGTCTTCTATCCACAGTGCATAGTATTACTTCTGTTGTTGACTGTCTTCTATCCACAGTGCATAGTATTACTTCTGTTGTTGACTGTTTTCTATCCACAGTGCATAGTATTACTTCTGTTGTTGACTGTCTTCTATCCACAGTGCATAGTATTACTTCTGTTGTTGACTGTTTTCTATCCACAGTGCATAGTATTACTTCTGTTGTTGACTGTCTTCTATCCACAGTGCATAGTATTACTTCTGTTGTTGACTGTTTTCTATCCACAGTGCATAGTATTACTTCTGTTGTTGACTGTTTTCTATGTCATGACACCAAACTATCTAGTATCTCTTTGTCGCCCGGGATCTCTCTTGCCCTGTAGTTTGCAAGTTATAACCAAGTACTCCAACTTTCCTCTTCTCATGATATGTTCGAAAAATATTGATTGTTTCTTAATGATGCTTTTGCACAAACCACAGCTGTTTGTTTTAACAACTTGTGGTGTTTTAGCGCTAATCCTAAATGTTTTACATGCATCATTTATGTGTGAAGATGTCTTGAGTCTACTAGATTTAGCCCAGTCTTAGAAACTAACATTTTATGTGAGTGATTCCAGTCTATGACATGACGTAAGAATTCGCACTTCCTTGTTTCCTTCATATATTCTGTGCTTGTTGTAGTGGAATATTGTTCATGCGAAGAAAAAAATGTAAAGAGCGACAAATTTGACCAATTTTTAAAAGTGAAATATTAACTATAGCAATACAAATATTAACATTTTAAATACTTCAAGAAATGTATAAGCAGTTTCAATGTCGCACAGAGTGTGGTATTAAATTGATGTTTTATATTAACAAAATAAACAAACAGTCATGACAACTAATATATATATATATATATATATGTATAAATAAATAGAAATTTATCTTTCCGGCATTTCCCAAATACTGGGGCCTGCCAGGCGGAGATTGTGGGTGGGGGGGGGGGGGGACTTATAGGACCGGAGAGTAAAGGTCGCTTGTCCAGCGCAGTCACCACGAGATGTTCGGGTCAGAGTTTTTATATTAACCCTGATAAAAGAGAGCAAAAACAAAAACTAACTACATAGTTCTTGGAGCCCATGTATACCACATATTGGAACTCGACAGGCTTTTGTTCCTTCGGCCATCCTCTCTCACAATATTGCATTGGTTATGCAAACCCCCCCCCCACCTTTTCCCCGCTACGCCCTCGATAGAAACAACTTTTGACACTGCCGGGATTCGAAAACACTTTCTCCTGGTTTGGACCATTACACGTTATCGATTCGGCCACTCGCTTTCCTAACTAATATATAACAATCATAAAAAGGAAAAACTAACACGTAATGTTATCTGAAATGAAGTGGGGGACTTATTGTCTTGAGGCAAGACGCCGGTCTCAAGACAGAGAGGTTGTGAGCTCAAATCCCGGCTGCAGCAGTCGCGTTTTTTATTTGAGATTTCTCTCTGAGGTCACTTCTGGTCTCAGACCCGGCTTGTAACACCAATTACTCATCGACGGAAAAAATAAGTGCCTCCGAAGACGGAGTTATCTGCCTACGCGGCGAAGGACCCCTGTGCACACGGGTGCTTAAGAAAAAACGGATTAACAGGCAAAAATAGTTTCGCAGTCTCTAGGAATTTTGCCAGAGGTGAAAGCTGGCGAAGGAAAAGAATTAAAAAAAAAAGAAAATTGAAATGAAAAAGATGTACATTTAGCACTGAATGGAGAATTCATTAACAAAACAAGTGGGCAGCAAGTGACGCTAACTGAATTGCGTCAAGAACGAGCCACAGCCATTAGAAGCGTTACGTTTACTTCCAGCTGTGAGGGTAAATGAAAGGCTACATCTCTAATGACTACTTCGGGGTAGACGTGGCAGGCGCAAATTTTTCGCGGGCCTTATTTATTGTCAATTATTTGAGGAATGAAAGTGATGAGATCAGATGTTGTTTAATGGAGTCGTTGTTGTGTTCTTTTGTTGGAGAATATAGTACTGCAACGATTAAAATACTGTAATGATTAAAATCAAAATAAAATTAAAGAGAAACATACACACGACTAATTCAGCAATACCCAATAGATATAACAGCTTTAAATCAGAAAGATGTTAAAGAACCTTATACAGTACAAGTAAAAAACACATATCAGAAGCTGCTAGAAGAAGGGATTGAGCAGTATAGAGGAGAAAATCCTGAAGAAAAAGTCACAACAAAATGACAATGCATTAAAAAAAAACAACCTACAAGAATATTGTGACACCTTACCCAAAAAGGAAAATAACAAAAAACAAAAATGGATAACTGACAACATCTTAGAAAAAACGGAAGAAAGAAGACAAGCGATGAACACTGCCAGATACAAGGACATTTATAATGAAATACGCAAAATGTGCAAACAGGCAAAAGAAGACTGGCTCAACCAAAGATGTTTAGAAGTCGAAACTATGGAAAGTAACAAAATTTAAGAGGGATGCACACAGAAATAAAGAGAATGACTAATAAAGACAGAAAAGCTGCAGGAAGCGGTTGTATTGCAAACAAAAAGGGAAGAATGCTAACAGACAACAAAGATATAATAGATAGATGGCAAGAATGTATAACAGAATTATTCCACGACGAAAGGGACAAAAAACCATTTATAAAATGTACTTGCTATAAAATCCTGAAATCTGAAGTAGAAAAAGCTATAAAAACAAAGAAAAAGGGAAAAGTAGCAGGACCTGACAAAATACAGATAGAGATGATACAGGCTCTAGAAGATTTTGGCATTGAAGTGATCACAAACATATGCAATGACATGCACCATACAGGATACATACCAAATTAACTAAAAACATCAACTTTCATTGCATTACCTAAAAAGAATGGTGCTTTGAATGTAGTGATTTTAGAACAATAAGCCTAATGAGCCAGGTAACACAGATTTTATACAAGGAAGGATTCAGAATAAAATAAATACGGTATTAGATGAGCAGCAATTTGGATTCAGGAAAAAACAGTGGGACAAAAGAAGCCATATTCAGCATGAGGACATTGATTGAAAAATACATACAAGTAAACAAACCAATATATGCCTGCTTCATAGACTACACCAAAGCTTTCGATAGAATACACCATAATCAACTTATAGACTGCCAAAAAGGATGTAAATCTGGACGATACAGACATACCACTAATATGTAATTTGTACTGGGAGCAAACAGCAATAACAAAATATAACAAGAAGAACTCTACACCAATTGATATAAAAAAACGGGTAAGACAAGGATGCATCCTATCACATGCTTGTTCAATCTATACACTGAGCAAATCTTTAAAAACATCACATAGATGCCAGGCCTAAACATTAATGGAAAAATAATCAATAACCTAAGACATGCTGATAATACTGTACTACTAGCAGAAAATCCTAAAGATCTACAACAATTACTTGTAATAAACATGACAAGCAAAAAATATGGACTAGATATGAATATCAAAAAGATTAAACTATGATCATAAACAAAGAAAATTCTCAAAACCTACAATTAAATATCAAAGTTGTTGGAATACATCTGGAGACAGTTCAGAGCTACAACGACCTGAGATATACTATAACCAGTGATGGAAAATGTAAAACTGAAATAAACAAAAAAATAGGTATGGCAAAAAGTAATTTTAATGCCATGAAAAATATACTAACATCAAAATTTATTACACCGGGGCTAATACTAAGAACAACAAAATGTTATATGTTCTTAATATTCCTGTATGGTGCAGAAACATGGACATTAGACAAGAAAACAGAACAGAAAATTGAAGCCTTTGAAATGTGGATTTATAGAAGAATAGTTAGAATTGAATGGAAAGAAAATAAAACAAACGATGAAGTTTTAAAACAACTAAAAATGAAAAGAGAACTACTAAACTTAATTAGAACAAGACAAATGCAATTTTTGGGCATGTTAAAAGACACTACAGCCTAATAAAAGTAATATTGGAAGGGAAAATACAATGTAAAAGAGGCAGACTAAGATTAACATGGACGAGTAACATCAACGAGCAACATCAATAGATGGACAAGTCAACCTATGACAATCTGCACTATGAAAGCAACAGACAGAGTAGATTGGCGCTCGATGGTAGTCAACCTTCAACTGGACACTCATCATCTTCATGTGTCATACCGTTTGGCGTAGGCAATCATGTCCTCCCACAATTTTCTATCCACAGTGCATCGTATCATTTCTGTTGTTGACTGTTTTTCATGCCATGACACCAAGCTATTTAGTATCTTCTCTCACTGTCGTCAGCGATCTCTCTTGTCCTGTATTTTGCCTGTTGTAACCAAGTATTACAACTTTCCAATTCTCGTGATGTGTCCGAAAAATATTGATTGTTTCTTTCTGAAGTTTTTTAGGAGTTCCCTTTTTATGTTGGCCCTTTGAGAACTTGCTCATTGGTCTTTTTAGCTGTCGAGGGAACTTTCAACATTCTTCTGAAAAAATCCAGCTCTGTGGCCTCTAATCGTCTTTTCATTTGTTTGTCTACTGTCCATGATTCGCTTCCCTAGGTCATAATTGGTTCTATATAACACCGAAGAACTCTCTTTCTGAAATGTTATTTTGGCTTGAACTATTCTGCTTTTTATTTCTAACTAGACACTAGACAGAAACATGGACAACCAAAAGATCCTCCACAAAGTCATAAAAATAGAAAGATAAGTCATTGGGTTATAAAAATATATACCAAAGTCTGTATCATCTAGCGGTATAACGTCCCAAATAGAGAGCTTTCTTTTACCTTTTTACACGCCGTGTTTAGCCTGTAGGGAATAGCCTACTATAATATTTAACATTGGCTACAAAGGGGCCACTAAGGCGAGTTATCGTGGTGCATTATCCGCCCACGTTCTGTAAGATTAAAGATTGATGGTTGAGACACGATTGGACGAAACATGTGCAGGTCTCAGATCTTTGGGGACTCGCTTGGACCAGCTATCTTGGACATGTTGGAGTCCAGCGTAACTATGGAGCAGACAGACTGGCATCACTGCCGCTATAATTGAATCATTTAGTAGAAACAGGGAATGCGTAATGGCGACACTAGCACAGCCGTTTGTTGATGATAGTTTAGTAAGTGAAAAATAAAAGTAAAGAGTAAAGCTCCCGTCACGACAAAAGGCGTATAGGAAATATGGTGTTAGTGACCATATATTTTACAGACCTTCAGAACTTGATTTTTGGGGTAGTGTGGTCGGTATTACGCCCGTGCCGCTTTACTTTCAGAGAAAAAAGTCCGGTACCCATTTAAGGCTGGGTGAACCCGGAAGTCGTCGGTTGTGATAGAACCCTACCCCTTGTCTTTTGTAGTCCAGTTCACTAAACACTGAGCTATCGCGGCTCCCAATATGGTGTTAGCGACCATAACTTTTGCAGACCTTCAGCACATGATTATTAGGGTAATGTGGTCGGTATTACGCCCGTGCCGTTTTACTTTCCCAGAAAAAAAAAATCCGGTACCCATTTAAGACTGAGTGAACCCGGAAGCCGTCGGTTGGGATCGAACCCTACCCATTGTCTTTTGTAGTCCAGTTCACTAACCACTGAGCTATCATGTCTCCCCATGATAGTTTAGTAGCCTTGGTAAATGTTCTCAAATCTGAAACAGCCTTGAGAATAATTCTGCCTAAGTACGTTAACAAATTACCTTAATTGATTCTTTTATTGATTTACTATCCTTTTGGTTGGGCACAATAATAACATCAGATGGGAGATGCACCACAGAAATATAAAAGCAGAATTGCTCAGGCCAAAAAAGCATTTAAGAAAATTAGAAATATTTTATGCAACAAATCTATGTCAATAGAAGTGAGAAAGGGAGTTCATATGTACTATATAGAACCAATTCTGACTTATAGAAGCAAATCGTGGATAGTAGACAAACAAATGAAAAGTAGATTAGAGGCCACAGAGATGGGATTTCTCAGAAGAACGTTGAAAGTTCCCTGGACAGCTAAAAAGACCAATGAGGAAATTCTCAAACAGGCCAACACAAAAACGACAACTCCTTAAAAACATAAGAAAGAAACATTTTTTAGGGCACATCATGAGAAGAGGAAAGTTGGAATACTTAGTTATAACTGGCAAATAAAAGGAAAAAGAGATCGCGGACGACAAAGAGAGAAAATACTAGATAGCTTGGTGTCATGGCATGGAAAACAGTCAACAACATAATTGATACGAAGCACTGTAGATAGAAGATTGTGGAAGGACATGATCGCCTACGCCAACCGGTGAGGCACATGATGATGATGATGACCCTTTGGGCCGAATACTTCGCATAGGACAGAAGTCATAGTTCTCCATGTCTGACATGGACAGAAGTCATAGTTCTCCATGTCTGACATAGGACAGAAGTCATAGTTCTCCATGTCTGACATAGGACAGAAGTCATAGTTCTCCATGTCTGACATAGGACAGAAGTCATAGTTCTCCATGTCTGACATAGGACAGAAGTTATAGTTCTCCATGTCTGACATAGGACAGAAGTCATAGTTCTCCATGTCTGACATAGGACAGAAGTCATAGTTCTCCATGTCTGACATAGGACAGAAGTCATAGTTCTCCATGTCTGACATAGGACAGAAGTCATAGTTCTCCATGTTCGCCGGTCAGTCGCAACCTGTTTTATCAGAAGTCGCAACCTGTTTTGTCAGAAGTTATAGTTCTCCATGTCTGACATAGGACAGAAGTCATAGTTCTCCATGTCTGACATAGGACAGAAGTCATAGTTCTCCATGTCTGACATAGGACAGAAGTCATAGTTCTCCATGTCTGACATAGGACAGAAGTCATAGTTCTCCATGTTCGCCGGTCAGTCGCAACCTGTTTTAGTTCTTGCTTCTTTCTGAGACCCATAGCTGCGCCCTCTTTGATGATGGTTCTGCTCATGATTTCTTTCGTCTTCCTCGTTTTCTTTTACCTTATGGTCTCCATATAAGGGCCTGGTGGGGTAGCTTTCTAACGTCCATTCTGAGAACGTGGTCAAGGTATTTCCAGCGCCGTTTTCTAACGTAACTGGATATATAGTCCTGTTTAGTTTCATGTCTTATTTCTGTAATTGTTTTGTCCAGCCTGGCCAACTTCTTAATGGATGCTCTAAATTAAATGTCTACATTATTTGTGGTTAAAATATTTTAGACGAGAAAAGGTAAAATTAGTCAAATTTGAAATCTTGAATTTTATAAATATTATGGAACTAAATTATCAAAAGCACAGTATCTAACTGTTAAATGGTAATAATACTCCTTGCAACTTCCTCATATTCCATGTCTGGCTTGCTGCCGGAGCTACAGAGTTTAGTGTTCTGTGTACAGCGTGAGCTGTGGTTTTCATCCGGATCGTGTTTCGATATTCCGATTGCTTTCGATGAATGATGCTATCGTATGACGAAGGACAGTTCAGTTGTGGTCAATTTCTGTGCCATTTGGTCTTAAGTCTTTTGGCGTGTGCTTTTGCAGCTATGATGGGGACTGCAGCTGCCTTTCTTTGTTTGGATCCTTCAATGTGATGAGATATTAATTCGGATGATTGCACTGGCACGGACGGCCGAGAAATTTTGAGTTTTAATTCGTTTGCAGTGATACCGGGGCATTCGACTAACTACAACTTATAATAATACTTTTGTTCAGTCTCACAAACGTTAACCACTTAAATAAACTATCAATCTCATGAATGAGTGAAATGTAACTTCCCAAAGTCAACGTCATTAACACATGAAAATACAGTTTTATGATTGTAGCTAAAATACTGTTATGAGATTAAACCAAACAGCTATGCAATGTGTGAGTGTTATTTGATTAAACCAAACAGCTGTGCGATGTGTGAGCGTTATTTGATTAAACCAAACAGCTGTGCAATGTGTGAGTGTTATTTGTTTAAACAAAACAGCTATGCAATGTTTGAGTGTTATTTGTTTAAACCAAACAGCTGTGCGATGTGTGAGTGTTATTTGATTAAACCAAACAGCTGTGCAATGTGTGAGTGTTATTTGATTAAACCAAACAGCTGTGCAATGTGTGAGTGTTATTTGATTAATTCAAACAGCTGTGCGATGTGTGAGTGTTATTTGATTAAACCAAACAGCTGTGCAATGTGTGAGTGTTATTTGATTAAACCAAACAGCTGTGCGATGTGTGAGTGTTATTTGATTAAACCAAACAACTGTGCGATGTGTGAGTGTTATTTGATTAAACCAAACAGCTGTGCAATGTGTGAGTGTTATTTGATTAAACCAAACAGCCGTGCAATGTGTGAGTGTTATTTGTTTAAACCAAACAGCTGTGCGATGTGTGAGTGTTATTTGATTAAACCAAACAGCTGTGCAATGTGTGAGTGTTATTTGATTAAACCAAACAGCTGTGCAATGTGTGAGTGTTATTTGATTAAACCAAACAGCCGTGCAATGTGTGAGTGTTATTTGTTTAAACCAAACAGCTGTGCGATGTGTGAGTGTTATTTGATTAAACCAAACAGCTGTGCAATGTGTGAGTGTTATTTGATTAAACCAAACAGCTGTGCAATGTGAGTGTCACAGCTGATTAAACCAAACAGCTGTGTAATGTGTGAGTGTTATTTGATTAAACCAAAACAGTGGATAGAATTCCAATTAGGAAACTGTTGGAATTTTGAAGAAATCTTGGCACGAGTAAGTTTGAACAAGTAAGGGGCTTCCAAATTTTGGTAACTATCAGTAATGACAGAGGCAAAGATGAATGTGGGACCACAGCCAACTGTAGATTTACTTAGGCCTGCGGGCTGAGAGGAAATCCCCGGGAAAACCACCAAGTATCATGAAGTTTTCAGCTTTACGAGCAGCGGTGGTTGTCGGTAAAGTGGAGTCAGCTGTCTATAGCTCCTATATTTAAACACGTCAGTATTTTCTGTAAATTAAATACGTCACGCCAGTTGGTGGGTGTTTTTGGTTTCATATTCTACTCTCCAAACACAAAACTTAGACTATTCAGATCAAACGTACTATTAACCCTTATGTAAGCATGTGAGAACTGAAAAACAACAAGAGACATAGAAACAAAGTTGAACGCATTGAAAAATAAATGTCTAAGGAAAATATTTGGTATATCCTGGAACGAATTCATAACAAACGAAGAAATTAAAGAAATCATCAATCAACCACTACTAATATCTTCCATAGTCAAGGAAAGACGATGGTCATATGTTGGACATGTAATGAGGAGAGATAATAACCGAATAACAAAGCAAGCCCTAATGTGGGAAACAACAGGTAAGAGGAAAAGATGCCGACCCAGAGAAACACTGAGAAGAACATTGATCAGAGAGGCAAGAGCAGCAAGAATCGGCTCCCTCAATGAGATAGAGTTGCTTGCACAGAACAGAGACAAATGGCGAGATTTGATAAAAGATCTTTAGAAGGATTGAAAACTGCTAAAATAAAAATTTAGATAAGAGAAAGACTATCTGGGTCGATGCCCAATGGGCCGACTACGGCTCGAGAGGTCAATAGATAGATAGATAGATTCAACTCTCGGCCCTTAATAAATCTATTGTTTGCTGTAGAGTGGGGCTGAAAACTCTAGTGTCCCAGTGTTTTGTTAAAAACACACAACTTACATAGTGACCTAAATGACTGACCGGCCAGCCAGCCAGTCACCAAACCATCTAAATATGTTTGTAGTATAATAGCAATATAATTAATTCGCTCTGATAACTAGCAAGCTAGCAGGATGGTCGACCAATCGACCAAGCTGCCAGCAAAACATCCTACCAACTCAATATATAAGAAGACACATAATTCAGTTCGGAAGCAGTTGAAAATGAAGAAAGCATATTTCAAGCAATTGGAGTCAACAAAATTAAATATATGCCTTTAAAGTAAAGACAGACAAAGACTGCAGTCATCTCACCACGGCAACCACCTACTGAGTGCACCACCAAATCAATTGACTTGAATAAAAAGAAAAAGCTTCACATTCGACTCCGTGACGGCACAACATGATGGTGTTGACAGCCTTACATTTGCAATATCCCTTTAGAACCCTTTTAAGGTTCTTGATTAAGATCACGTGACAGTATACTCATATAACTTGCTGCGTGATTCAATGATCCATGGGCTTATATATTTACATTTCATTTCAAGGATTAGGGCATAATTTATTATATTTTTTTTTTGGAGGGGGAAGGAATTACACAAGATTATGGTTGAGCTAGCATCCAATATAATCATCCTATCGCTGGCTCTGGGGGATTTGAACTAACTTCATTGCAGATGAATATATTTCACCCCTACACGTATACACCAACGGAGACACAGGGAAGCTTATCTCCCAACAAAAAATAAAATCTTCACAGTAGAGATAAAGACACTTCAAGGCAGTGATAGAATTTGTAACTGGCAACGAAGCCCAAATTTGACAAACTTATACTCAGCGATGTCTGTTCCACCAAGTTAAATAAGACCTGAAGCAAGATAAGCTCATCCAATCAATAAATAGCTAGCAATATATCCCGTCGAAAACAAAACGGGACTAGACTTGCAGTGGTACATGTCCATTACGACATTCCTGGAAATGAAAAGGTAGGCTAATTTGCAAATGTATGATGAAACCAAACCTTCAGCTGTAAAATCTATCCCATAGTTTGCAAGAAGTAAAACTACTCAAGACACTTATGAACATAGAGTAGAGATAAGATAACGTGAAAATACAAGACAGTATAAGCAAACTGAAAAGACGTGGGTAGACCAAGATCTTCAGAGTTAAAACGATTTGGTCTTAGAGACTCAGTAAATCAACGCGGACATAAACTTGAGCTGTCCACACTTCAGCTACATTACAAGACTACAGTGCATACATGGAAACGTCCAAACGACATGATTGTCTAATGTGTGTATATGTATGACCTTTGGCATCTTGACAGACGACTGGTAGCAAGCAATCATGATAAGTCAGTAGTTTGGTCAAATATTAATGTTTTATGCTGGATGCTTAAGCTGTAATAGCTCAGTGGTTAGTGAACTGGATTACAAAGGACAAGAGCGGCTTCCGGGTTCACCCAGTCTTAAATGAGTACCGGACTTTTTCTTTGAAAGTAAAGCGGCACGGGCGTAATGCTGACCACATCACCCCAAAAATTATGTGCCGAAGGTCTATAAAAATTATGGCCGCTAACACCATATTCCCTATACGCCACTTGACGTGAGGGGGCACTTTACTTCTTTTTACTTTTATTCTGGTTGTTGTTTTACTGAACATAGTCTCTCTTAGCTGAATCTGCCAATATTGGATACATAGATTTGATCGCAGAATGAACAAGACGGAGTTGTAGTGCCTGGCCTTATCTCCTTTCTCCTAAGCCTTTTGTCTTCTGAATTTGATAAAAGTGTGCCTCGAATGTTGCTGTCCCGTTTTTTATTTTTTTTTTCCTCCATGTGCTACGATCTTCAGCTAGATCCTTCCAGTTTCTTTGATTGATAGGGAATTCCCTCAAGGAAGCCCTGCAAACATCCTTATATCCCAGCTCTGGTCTGTCCTTTGGTCTCTTTCCATCCCTAAGTCGCTACACAATATCTGTTCCGGTATACGATTGCCCTATATGCGATTAGTTAAGAAGTACCCGTTGAGTATTGTGAAGTACCCATTCCTAAGACTCAACATTACAATCAAAACTATAGAGAAACTATAGAGAAACTATAGAGAACAGCAACAATCTTGACAAGCGCTAGTCTCACAGTGTAAGCGCTAACCAGAATAAACCCTTTGTGGTTCAGATGAGCCACGTTTAATGTACCATGTGTCACGTGGTACACTGCGCAGTTTTAACCCACCCTTTGACTTGGCGCTGAATAATTTATAACCACTCCTCAAATGTTGAATCTCCTGAGAAGTCAATAATTGATAACCATTCCTCAAATTTTGAATCTCCTGAGAAGTCAATAATTGATAACCATTCCTCAAATGTTGAATCTCCTGAGAAGTCAATAATTGATAACCATTCCTCAAATTTTGAATCTCCTGAGAAGTCAATAATTGATAACCATTCCTCAAATGTTGAATCTCCTGAGAAGTCAATAATTGATAACCATTCCTCAAATGTTGAATCTCCTGAGAAGTCAATAATGGATAACCATTCCTCAAATGTTGAATCTCCTGAGAAGTCAATAATTGATAACCACTCCTCAAATGTTGAATCTCCTGAGAAGTCAATAATTGATAACCACTCCTCAAATGTTGAATCTCCTGAGAAGTCAATAATTGAAGCAAATCTTTACGCAGTCGTAGTTTCTATTTACACCAATCTTTTGACAACGGAGATTTAAATCAACGAAAACTGAAAGCGACGTTTATTTATGTCGAAATAAACTATTAGGAAGCAATCGAACTGAGCAGAATTGAGTTTCCACAGGTCGAACCCAGTCGTTAGTTCCTAGGCCTAGTTGATGTAGCGAGATTCAAAGACGTAGTTACTGTGAAGAATAAGTTGAAGCTTGCCAGTCTTAGTAGATAGTGCAATACTATATTCCGTTCACAAATGTATGGTTTTATCAATTTTCTCATAAAGTATTTGGTATCATGTCATTATTTTTTGAAAGCACTATTACATTTTCCTGGACCTCAAGATTTTGTAAATATTAAATCCAGTCATAAAGTAAGTAAGTAAAGAGCCCCGTCACGCCAAGTGCCGTATAGGGAATATTGTGTTAGTGACCATAATTTTTACAAACCTTCGGCACAGGATTTTTGGGGTAGTGTGGTCGGTATTACGCCCGTTCCGCTTTACTTTCACAGTAAATTATCCGATACCCATTTAAGGCTGAGTGACCCCGGAAGCCGTCGATCAGGATCAAACCCGACCTCTTGTCCTGTGTTGTCCAGTTCAATAACCACAGAGCTATCGCGGCTGCCCAACGATAAAGTGTATTATTCAACTATGTGTATTTCTGATATAAATTGTGCAAGAAACATTAAGTTTTACAGTCTCGCGGTGATTGGCTCTACTGTATATTCTGGTAAGTGAAACTCGGTGTTATCCCCGTCTACTTTGAGACTACGTGTTTGTTTTTTTCACTTAAAATTTAACAGGGCCAGTTATTGAACGGGCGAGGGTTTTGACTGTAAAACCTTTAATTGTCTGTCATTGAAGCCATTTTGTGTGTTTTTTTGTTTTGTTTTACATAAACTATATAGCAAAATCCTACACTAGATAACTTTATTAATAGAAAAAGATCTATTGTATTAAGGTACGGGGAAGTATGGGACAACACGATAAATTTCACAAAAATCAAACTTTCCGAGAAAATTAATTTTGAGTTTTGGCAACAATTTCTGAAAGGGATATATATATATATAGGTATGTGTCGTTGGCTTCATCTGCAGGTGGCAGAACCGATAAGTTGACGTACTAGAAAAACGTGGGTTCGAATCCAGGAATGGTCAGAGGATTTTTTCTATCAGAGAGAGGTGAAATAAAAACTGAGACCCAAACACATCGTGGTGACTGCTCAGGAGAAACAGCCTTTATTCTCCAGTCCTATCATTCTCCCCGGTAATAGAAAACGCTGTAATCATTGTTTTTTTTTAAGTTTGATCCTCTGTGTGGATCACGGCGATCCTATATATGTTCTTAGAGTTCCGCAGAAGAGGTGGAGTCTTGGTTAATTTTAGGTTCCTTCTAATACTGATATTATTAAATGCTGGCTAGCTCAAAAAACCCAGGAAAAAAATTATTAATAAAGAATAATTGAATTAAATCCTAAAGATCAATAACAATTATTTATGAAATAAACATGACATGCAAAACATATGGATTAGATATGAATATCAACAAGACTAAAACTATGATCATAAACAAAGAAAATTCTCAAGACATACCAAATAAATATCAAAGTTGAAGGACTAGACCTGGAGACAGTTCAGAACTACAACTACCTTGGACATACTATAACCAGTGATGGAAAATGTACAACTGAAATAAACAAAATAATAGGAATAGCAACAAGTAATTTTAATGCCATGAAAAAATATACTAACATAAAAACAAGTAACACCTGGGCTAAAACTAAGAATAGCAAAATGTTATATCCTCTCAACATTCCTGTATAGGGCAGAAACAAGGACATTAGACAAAAAAAAAACAACAGAAAATTGAGTTATTTGAAATGTGGATTTGTAGAAGAATAGGAAGAGTTGGATGGAAAGAAAAGAAAACAAACAATGGAGTCTTCAAAGATAGCTAAAACTGAAAAGAGAACTACTAAACACAATTCAAACAAGACAAATGAGATTGTTGGGGCATGTTAAAAGACACAGCAGCCTACTAGTAATCTTGGAAGGGAAAATACAAAGTAAAAGAGGCAGAGGCAGACCAGGGCTAACATTGACGAGTAACATCAAAAGATGGATAAGTCAACCTATGACAACCTGCACCATCAAAGCAAGAGATAGAGCGGAACGTCGCTCTATGATAGCCAACTTTCGATACGGAGACGGCACTCATAGATGAAGTGAAAAAACATTCACAACAAAAAATGAAAACAACATTGGCTGGCCAAAATGTATTCTATGGGAGAGAGGTTGGGGAAACAGAAACTTTAACTACGGTCAGACCTGGACTGTTTTAGAAACAATGAATTATTTAGTAAAAGAAACTGTGATGTAATATAGTTCTTGGTTATGATGCAGTGAGAGAAGACGTGAGGGAGAAGAGATGAAGGGAGAGAAGATTTGAAGGGGAGAAGCTGCAAGGGAGAGAAGATGTGAGGGGGAGAATATGTGAGGGGGAGAAGATGTGAGGGGAGAAGCTGCAAGGGAGAGAAGATGTGAGGAGGAGAATATGCGAGAGGGAGAAGATGTGAGGGAGAGAAAATGTGAGGGGGAGAAGATGTGAGGGGGAGCAGCTGCAAGGGAGAGAAGATGTGAAGGGGAGAAGCTGCAAGAGAGAGAAGATGTGACGGGGAGAAGATTCGAGGGAGAAAGAGAAAAGATGTGATGGAGAGAAGATGTGAGGGGGAGAAGAGAAAAGATATGATGGAGAGAAGATTTGAGGGCGAGGAGATGTGAAGGAGAGAAGATGTGAGGGGGAGAAGGTGTGAGGGAGAAAGAGAAAAGATGTGATGGAGAGAAGATGTGAGGGGGAGAAGATGTGAGGGGAGAAGATGTGAGGAAGAGAAAATGTGAGGGGGAGAAAATGTGAGGGAGAGAAGATGTGAGGGAGTGAAGATGTGAGGGAGAGAAAATGTGAAGGGGAGAAAATGTGAGGGAGAGAGAATTTGAGGGAGAGAAAATGTTTGGGAGAGACAATGTGAGGGGAAGAAGATGTGAGGGAGAGAGGATGTGAGGGAGAGAAGATGTAAAGGAGAGAAGATGTGAGGGGAGATGTGAGGGAGAGAAGATGCAAGGGAGAGAAAATGTAAGGGAGAGATGATGTCAGGGAGAGAAGATGTGAGGAAGAGAAGATGTAAGGGAGAGTAGATGTAAAGGAGAGAAGATGTGAGGGAGAGAAGATGTGAGGAAGAGAAGATGTAAGGGAGAGAAGATGTGAGGGAGAGAAGATGTGAGGAGAGAAGTGTGGGAGTGTAGAAGTGAGAAAGTGTAGAAGAGAAAACAATAACAGAGAGATGAATAGCATTTGCCTGTGAGACAGGGATGAAAGAATTGTGGGAGGGTAGAGAAAGGCGGTGGAATAATAAATAACAAAAAGAGATAGTATAGTATAGTATAGTATAGTATAGTATAGTATAGTATAGTATAGTATAGTATAGTATAGTATAGTATAGTATAGTATAGTATAGTATAGTATAGTATAGTATAGTATAGTATAGTATAGTATAGTATAGTATAGTATAGTATAGTATAGTATAGTATAGTACAGTACAGTTTAGTATAGTACAGTATAGTACAGTACAGTACAGTATAGTACAGTAGAGTATAGTATAGTATAGTATAGTATAGTATAGTATAGTATAGTATAGTATAGTATAGTATAGTATAGTATAGTATAGTATAGTATAGTATAGTATAGTATAGTATAGTATAGTATAGTATAGTATAGTATAGTATAGTATTGTATTGTATTGTATTGTATTGTATTGTATTGTATTGTATTGTATACAAGAGAAATAAGTAAAGCGTTGTATATGAAAGTGTAGATAGACTTTTATATTACTTTGTGGGGTGCAGAGGTACACAAATATATATGAAAAGCGACAGAGAAGGTAGAGAAAGGAAAAGGAGACTTCAAAAGTATATTTGTTTATTTTTTTCTGTGTGTAAAAGAGAGAGAGAGAGAGAGAGAGAGAGAGAGAAAAAGAGAGAGAGAGAGAGAGAGAAAGAGATAGAGAGAGAGAGGGGGAGGCAGCAATCCATTCTTATAATTCATTTCACAAGAGACTATGTTTGTTAACATCAATCATGAATGTATTATTTGACTGCGTTATCTATCCTCTCTCTACAGCAAAATTGAATGTATTTACAAATCGATTGTGATAATATCTGTGCAAAATATAGCAGTATTACCATAAACTCATAAATAATATAATACTTATCGATTAATTAGCAGACAAATATATTGACACATTACTGAAAAGTAAAATAGATAACTGATGAAATATTGTTATGGAGAGTAGCTATTTGAAGCTGCAGTGAGTTTGTAGTAGATTCAGTAAGAACGAAGCTTTCTGTCTTTGAATGCCACAGGGAGATGATGCATACAAGACAGACCCACTTTATTCAGTGTATTGAGAGATTCAGGAGCTGAAATACTAGCTCGACGAGGGATTTGGGAGAGAGGAGAGTGGAGGAGATACTTCTAATGATCAGTTTGCCTTCCGTTACAAAACTCTTTATAAAGATCACTAGAAAGCACTCACTACTTAAGTTATATGTTCTGTGTTGTATACGGGACCTTTGCTCCAGAAATGTGAATGCTGTATCTTCTGTACCTATTACTAGCTGATGGTCGACAACTTCTATTTCAATTACTAGTCGACGACTGATAACATCTACCTCTATTACCAGCTGATATCCCAGAGCTACTACCTCAATTCAAATACTAGTCGATGTCCGATAATTTGTATTTGTATTACTAGTCGATGACCGATAATTTGTATCTGTATTACTAGTCGATGACCGATAATTTGTATCTGTATTACTAGTCGATGTCCGATAATTTGTATCTGTATCACTAGTCGATGTCCGATAATTTGTATCTGTATCACTAGTCGATGTCCGATAATTTGTATTTGTATCACTAGTCGATGTCCGATAATTTGTATCTGTATTACTAGTCGATGTCCGATAATTTGTATTTGTATCACTAGTCGATGTCCGATAATTTGTATCTGTATCAGTAGTCGATGTCCGATAATTTGTATTTGTATCACTAGTCGATGTCCGATAATTTGTATCTGTATCACTAGTCGATGTCCGATAATTTGTATTTGTATCACTAGTCGATGTCCGATAATTTGTATCTGTATTACTAGTCGATGTCCGATAATTTGTATCTGTATTACTAGTCGATGCCCGATAATTTGTATCTGTATCACTAGTCGATGCCCGATAATTTGTATCTGTATTACTAGTCGATGCCCGACGTCTTATACATCTATTGCTAGACTACGTTCGACGTCTTTTACTTCAATTATTAGTCGATTTCGGACGTATTCTGTCTCTATTACTAGTCGATGTCTGACAACTTCTGCCTCTATTACTAGTCGATGTCTGACAACTTCTACCTCTATTACTAGTCGATGTCTGACAACTTCAGCCTCTATTACTAGTCGATGTCTGACAACTTCTACCTCTATTACTAGTCGATGTCTGACAACTTCTGCCTCTATTACTAGTCGATGTCTGACAACTTCTTCTTCTATTACTAGTCGATGTCTGACAACTTCTGCCTCTATTACTAGTCGATGTCTGACAACTTCTACTTCTATTACTAGTCGATGTCTGACAACTTCTACTTCTATTACTAGTCGATGTCTGACAACTTCTGCCTCTATTACTAGTCGATGTCTGACAACTTCTACCTCTATTACTAGTCGATGTCTGACAACTTCTGCCTCTATTACTAGTCGATGTCTGACAACTTCTACCTCTATTACTAGTCGATGTCTGACAACTTCTACCTCTATTACTAGTCGATGTCTGACAACTTCTGCCTCTATTACTAGTCGATGTCTGACAACTTCTACCTCTATTACTAGTCGATGTCTGACAACTTCTACCTCTATCACTAGTCTATGTTCGACGTATTCTGCCTCTATTGCTAGCCGATGTCTGCCGTATCCTGCCTCTGTTATTCTATTTAGATAAATGACTATGATTCAAAAATCTAAAACAGAACCTCTTAATACAGAACTACGCAGCAGGAGACAATCTGATTATCAGAAGAGGACATTGGTCGAGGAATTGTTTCGGCAATCTAGGGGAGGTGGGCCCGCCTAGGTCATGACACAGTGGCGTCGGCCTCTTGCTGCATTGAACTTGAAGGCTAACACTATATTCATCATATGATAGCTAAACTTTTTACAATACTTCTGACCGAATCGCTGTATTAACTTTAACCTAGCACACTGATGTCCTCTTCGTGGTCTAAAATGGCTCGTACTCTGCGTAACGTCCTTTATAAGCTCACATGGCTGTTTCTTATCATGGAGTAATCGACACGATGGGGTGGGTCGACAGCTGATTAAAAGGCGATAACGATGCGTCGGGCTGGGAACTCCACTCCATTCAGCTGTCGGTACAGCAAATTGCACTATAATAGTTGCGAACTAAAGTTTCACGACTCATCAAAAACTCCAGTTCCGTTTTGCTCTCTTTCTGTTGATTGGAAATACAATTTTTACGTTCTTGAACGCAATCTTCGTGCCTCAATTAATCTGTCCGGAAAGAGAAATAAGGACAAAACTTGAACAGATTTAAATTCAAACAAGGAGTTGCCTAGAGTGTAAACATAAAAGGAACAAAACACAAAATGAAATCTCATTGATTTGAAGACGTTTCAAGGGAGCACGGGAATGTGAATAACATAAAACAGAAATAACCGAAACATTTTCCCAGCTTTACCTTAAAACTAGATTATCCCTTGCGCAGAGGAAGAAAAAGGCAATTACAAGTGGGCGGTTTTGATGTTTTGATTGATAAGTTGGCAAGTGGAGTTGAGGAGTGGATCAAAACTTATCATATTCCAATGAATTGACATTGGTTCAGTTTCTAGCAAGTTTAAGGTTTATTTTCTCTTTTTGCGAGTGAAATAAAAACTTACTTTACACCATGTGCAGAATGTACAAGGCCAGCGACATTTATTAACCGGCTCAGCGTCGTTCATCTCTCTGTTCTGACAGATCTTAGAATGCTATACATACATCCATTAATATTTTATGTTTATTTAATACAAAAGAATTAAAATAATTTTGTTTTAACGTCGATTACGACCCCGTCGTAAAAATTACCGCATTAAAACACATATTCTTCTAAATTTGACAGTTTGCTGTGCTCAAATATTCGATTCTCACCCCCCCCCCCCAATGTACCTTCCTACTTACAACTGCCGGTGACCCCTGAGTGATTTGTTTCTACTGATGTAGCCCCCCCCCCTTTTTTTTCCTCTTTCCCGTCTCATGTGATACGAGCTTACATAATGCAAAAAAAAAAAAAATCGCCAATTTTCAAGAAATTTGTCGTTTTTCCCTTTCTTTCTTTCTTCCTTTTTTGGTTGCTGTTGCTGTAGTCAGGGAAATGTTCTCGATCGTGGGCCGACACAACCATTCGTAACTCGGGAAACGCAGCGAATGAGGTAACCAAACATATTGACAGGGTGCGTACCGATAGACATTGTAATACGTCCGGTCCATGGGATCAAACTCTGGTCATAAGTCGACCCGAGCCAAGAAATCCGAGTTGTTGTGTCTCGCCTAGTGTAAACACACAGCTGTGTGTCAAAAGTTCAAAGAAAATACTTTTCTTACAGCTTCTAATGCTGCATGTGGTAGTCATTGTTACTACTGATACAAATTGACAACTCTAGTGTTAATTCAGTCTTATTATATGGCTCTGAAACATGGAGAACAACACAAAATATACCGTATGTCTGTATATTCACAATCATGAATATACAGACATTCATTAATGGATGCTTGCGCAGAATAAAAGGACAAACATGGTTGGACAAATTCACTAACAAAGAATTATGGAAAAATACCAGTCCAATACCAGTGGATAAAGAGATACAGTGAAGACGATGACGCTGGACACACACTGCGGAAGCCAACTGAGAGTAATACACAACCGGCCCGTTTTTGGAATACCCAGGAAAAAAGACAAAAAGGACGACCAAAATATTCTCGGAGAAGACAGATGGAAAAAAAGATGAAGACGACGGGAAATATATGGAATGATCTTAAAAGAATGGCAAGAAACAGAACGGATTGGAAAGTGTTTCTTCAACACCTATGCTCTACAGGGAGTTAAAAGGTAAAGAAGAAGAATTTTTACTACGGTATCGTAAACGCGTCAGTTACAGAAATGTATAGTAATTAAAGGTAACGAGACGTTCATAAACGTTCAAATTCGTGGAACTGACAAATTTAACGAACACAGAATAATTTTGATAATTTAAAAACGATATTTAAAGATACCAGCTAAATCTTTGAAGTGTCATGTAGTGGTAGCAAGAAGCAGACGTTGCAGATGAGTAAGAAATGTTCAGTTTGATATAATTTATGTCTGTGCTGCAGATGAGTAAGAAATGTTCAGTTTGATATAATTTATGTCTGTGCTGCAGATGAGTAAGAAATGTTCAGTTTGATATAATTTCTGTCTGTGCTGAAGATGAGTAAGAAATGTTCAGTTTGATATAATTTATGTCTGTGCTGCAGATGAGTAAGAAATGTTCAGTTTGATATAATTTATGTCTGTGCTGCAGATGAGTAAGAAATGTTCAGTTTGATATAATTTCTGTCTGTGCTGCAGATGAGTAAGAAATGTTCAGTTTGATATAATTTATGTCTGTGCTGCAGATGAGTAAGAAATGTTCAGTTTGATATAATTTCTGTCTGTGCTGAAGATGAGTAAGAAATGTTCAGTTTGATATAATTTATGTCTGTGCTGCAGATGAGTAAGAAATGTTCAGTTTGATATAATTTCTGTCTGTGCTGCAGATGAGTAAGAAATGTTCAGTTTGATATAATTTCTGTCTGTGCTGCAGATGAGTAAGAAATGTTCAGTTTGATATAATTTATGTCTGTGCTGAAGATGAGTAAGAAATGTTCAGTTTGATATAATTTATGTCTGTGCTGCAGATGAGTAAGAAATGTTCAGTTTGATATAATTTATGTCTGTGCTGCAGATGAGTAAGAAATGTTCAGTTTGATATAATTTCTGTCTGTGCTGCAGATGAGTAAGAAATGTTCAGTTTGATATAATTTCTGTCTGTGCTGCAGATGAGTAAGAAATGTTCAGTTTGATATAATTTCTCTCTGTGCGGCAGATAAGTAAGAAATGTTCAGTTTGATATAATTTATGTCTGTGCTGCAGATGAGTAAGAAATGTTCAGTTTGATATAATTTATGTCTGTGCTGAAGATGAGTAAGAAATGTTCAGTTTGATATAATTTCTGTCTGTGCTGAAGATGAGTAAGAAATGTTCAGTTTGATATAATTTATGTCTGTGCTGCAGATGAGTAAGAAATGTTCAGTTTGATATAATTTATGTCTGTGCTGCAGATGAGTAAGAAATGTTCAGTTTGATATAATTTATGTCTGTGCTGCAGATGAGTAAGAAATGTTCAGTTTGATATAATTTATGTCTGTGCTGAAGATGAGTAAGAAATGTTCAGTTTGATATAATTTATGTCTGTGCTGCAGATGAGTAAGAAATGTTCAGTTTGATATAATTTATGTCTGTGCTGAAGATGAGTAAGAAATGTTCAGTTTGATATAATTTATGTCTGTGCTGAAGATGAGTAAGAAATGTTCAGTTTGATATAATTTATGTCTGTGCTGAAGATGAGTAAGAAATGTTCAGTTTGATATAATTTATGTCTGTGCTGCAGATGAGTAAGAAATGTTCAGTTTGATATAATTTATGTCTGTGCTGCAGATGAGTAAGAAATGTTCAGTTTGATATAATTTATGTCTGTGCTGCAGATGAGTAAGAAATGTTCAGTTTGATATAATTTCTGTCTGTGCTGAAGATGAGTAAGAAATGTTCAGTTTGATATAATTTATGTCTGTGCTGCAGATGAGTAAGAAATGTTCAGTTTGATATAATTTATGTATGTGCTGCAGATGAGTAAGAAATGTTCAGTTTGATATAATTTCTGTCTGTGCTGCAGATGAGTAAGAAATGTTCAGTTTGATATAATTTATGTCTGTGCTGCAGATGAGTAAGAAATGTTCAGTTTGATATAATTTCTGTCTGTACTGCAGATGAGTAAGAAATGTTCAGTTTGATATAATTTATGTCTGTGCTGCAGATGAGTAAGAAATGTTCAGTTTGATATAATTTCTGTCTGTGTTGCAGATGAGTAAGAAATGTTCAGTTTGATATAATTTCTGTCTGTGCTGCAGATGAGTAAGAAATGTTCAGTTTGATATAATTTATGTCTGTGCTGAAGATGAGTAAGAAATGTTCAGTTTGATATAATTTGTGTCTGTGCTGCAGATGTGTAAGAAATGTTCAGTTTGATATAATTTATGTCTGTGCTGCAGATGAGTAAGAAATGTTCAGTTTGATATAATTTCTGTCTGTGCTGCAGATGAGTAAGAAATGTTCAGTTTGATATAATTTCTGTCTGTGCTGCAGATGAGTAAGAAATGTTCAGTTTGATATAATTTCTGTCTGTGCGGCAGATAAGTAAGAAATGTTCAGTTTGATATAATTTATGTCTGTGCTGCAGATGAGTAAGAAATGTTCAGTTTGATATAATTTATGTCTGTGCTGCAGATGAGTAAGAAATGTTCAGTTTGATATAATTTCTGTCTGTGCTGAAGATGAGTAAGAAATGTTCAGTTTGATATAATTTATGTCTGTGCTGCAGATGAGTAAGAAATGTTCAGTTTGATATAATTTATGTCTGTGCTGCAGATGAGTAAGAAATGTTCAGTTTGATATAATTTATGTCTGTGCTGAAGATGAGTAAGAAATGTTCAGTTTGATATAATTTATGTCTGTGCTGCAGATGAGTAAGAAATGTTCAGTTTGATATAATTTATGTCTGTGCTGAAGATGAGTAAGAAATGTTCAGTTTGATATAATTTATGTCTGTGCTGAAGATGAGTAAGAAATGTTCAGTTTGATATAATTTCTGTCTGTGCTGAAGATGAGTAAGAAATGTTCAGTTTGATATAATTTATGTCTGTGCTGCAGATGAGTAAGAAATGTTCAGTTTGATATAATTTATGTCTGTGCTGAAGATGAGTAAGAAATGTTCAGTTTGATATAATTTATGTCTGTGCTGAAGATGAGTAAGAAATGTTCAGTTTGATATAATTTATGTCTGTGCTGAAGATGAGTAAGAAATGTTCAGTTTGATATAATTTATGTCTGTGCTGCAGATGAGTAAGAAATGTTCAGTTTGATATAATTTATGTCTGTGCTGCAGATGAGTAAGAAATGTTCAGTTTGATATAATTTATGTTTGTGCTGAAGATGAGTAAGAAATGTTCAGTTTGATATAATTTATGTATGTGCTGCAGATGAGTAAGAAATGTTCAGTTTGATATAATTTCTGTCTGTGCTGCAGATGAGTAAGAAATGTTCAGTTTGATATAATTTATGTCTGTGCTGAAGATGAGTAAGAAATGTTCAGTTTGATATAATTTATGTCTGTGCTGAAGATGAGTAAGAAATGTTCAGTTTGATATAATTTCTGTCTGTGCTGCAGATGAGTAAGAAATGTTCAGTTTGATATAATTTATGTCTGTGCTGCAGATGAGTAAGAAATGTTCAGTTTGATATAATTTCTGTCTGTGCTGCAGATGAGTAAGAAATGTTCAGTTTGATATAATTTATGTCTGTGCTGAAGATGAGTAAGAAATGTTCAGTTTGATATAATTTATGTCTGTGCTGCAGATGAGTAAGAAATGTTCAGTTTGATATAATTTATGTCTGTGCTGCAGATGAGTAAGAAATGTTCAGTTTGATATAATTTCTGTCTGTGCTGAAGATGAGTAAGAAATGTTCAGTTTGATATAATTTATGTCTGTGCTGCAGATGAGTAAGAAATGTTCAGTTTGATATAATTTATGTCTGTGCTGCAGATGAGTAAGAAATGTTCAGTTTGATATAATTTCTGTCTGTGCTGCAGATGAGTAAGAAATGTTCAGTTTGATATAATTTATGTCTGTGCTGCAGATGAGTAAGAAATGTTCAGTTTGATATAATTTCTGTCTGTGCTGCAGATGAGTAAGAAATGTTCAGTTTGATATAATTTATGTCTGTGCTGCAGATGAGTAAGAAATGTTCAGTTTGATATAATTTATGTCTGTGCTGCAGATGAGTAAGAAATGTTCAGTTTGATATAATTTCTGTCTGTGCTGCAGATGAGTAAGAAATGTTCAGTTTGATATAATTTATGTCTGTGCTGAAGATGAGTAAGAAATGTTCAGTTTGATATAATTTATGTCTGTGCTGCAGATGAGTAAGAAATGTTCAGTTTGATATAATTTATGTCTGTGCTTCAGATGAGTAAGAAATGTTCAGTTTGATATAATTTCTGTCTGTGCTGCAGATGAGTAAGAAATGTTCAGTTTGATATAATTTCTGTCTGTGCTGCAGATGAGTAAGAAATGTTCAGTTTGATATAATTTCTGTCTGTGCGGCAGATAAGTAAGAAATGTTCAGTTTGATATAATTTATGTCTGTGCTGAAGATGAGTAAGAAATGTTCAGTTTGATATAATTTATGTCTGTGCTGCAGATGAGTAAGAAATGTTCAGTTTGATATAATTTCTGTCTGTGCTGAAGATGAGTAAGAAATGTTCAGTTTGATATAATTTATGTCTGTGCTGCAGATGAGTAAGAAATGTTCAGTTTGATATAATTTATGTCTGTGCTGCAGATGAGTAAGAAATGTTCAGTTTGATATAATTTATGTCTGTGCTGCAGATGAGTAAGAAATGTTCAGTTTGATATAATTTATGTCTGTGCTGAAGATGAGTAAGAAATGTTCAGTTTGATATAATTTATGTCTGTGCTGCAGATGAGTAAGAAATGTTCAGTTTGATATAATTTATGTCTGTGCTGAAGATGAGTAAGAAATGTTCAGTTTGATATAATTTATGTCTGTGCTGCAGATGAGTAAGAAATGTTCAGTTTGATATAATTTATGTCTGTGCTGAAGATGAGTAAGAAATGTTCAGTTTGATATAATTTATGTCTGTGCTGCAGATGAGTAAGAAATGTTCAGTTTGATATAATTTCTGTCTGTGCTGCAGATGAGTAAGAAATGTTCAGTTTGATATAATTTATGTCTGTGCTGCAGATGAGTAAGAAATGTTCAGTTTGATATAATTTATGTCTGTGCTGCAGATGAGTAAGAAATGTTCAGTTTGATATAATTTATGTCTGTGCTGCAGATGAGTAAGAAATGTTCAGTTTGATATAATTTATGTCTGTGCTGCAGAGATGAGTAAGTCTGTGCTGCAGATGAGTAAGAAATGTTCAGTTTGATATAATTTATGTCTGTGCTGCAGATGAGTAAGAAATGTTCAGTTTGATATAATTTATGTCTGTGCTGCAGATGAGTAAGAAATGTTCAGTTTGATATAATTTCTGTCTGTGCTGCAGATGAGTAAGAAATGTTCAGTTTGATATAATTTATGTCTGTGCTGCAGATGAGTAAGAAATGTTCAGTTTGATATAATTTCTGTCTGTGCTGCAGATGAGTAAGAAATGTTCAGTTTGATATAATTTCTGTCTGTGCTGCAGATGAGTAAGAAATGTTCAGTTTGATATAATTTCTGTCTGTGCTGCAGATGAGTAAGAAATGTTCAGTTTGATATAATTTCTGTCTGTGCTGCAGATGAGTAAGAAATGTTCAGTTTGATATAATTTATGTCTGTGCTGAAGATGAGTAAGAAATGTTCAGTTTGATATAATTTCTGTCTGTGCTGCAGATGAGTAAGAAATGTTCAGTTTGATATAATTTATGTCTGTGCTGCAGATGAGTAAGAAATGTTCAGTTTGATATAATTTCTGTCTGTGCTGCAGATGAGTAAGAAATGTTCAGTTTGATATAATTTCTGTCTGTGCTGCAGATGAGTAAGAAATGTTCAGTTTGATATAATTTCTGTCTGTGCGGCAGATAAGTAAGAAATGTTCAGTTTGATATAATTTATGTCTGTGCTGCAGATGAGTAAGAAATGTTCAGTTTGATATAATTTATGTCTGTGCTGCAGATGAGTAAGAAATGTTCAGTTTGATATAATTTCTGTCTGTGCTGAAGATGAGTAAGAAATGTTCAGTTTGATATAATTTCTGTCTGTGCTGCAGATGAGTAAGAAATGTTCAGTTTGATATAATTTATGTCTGTGCTGCAGATGAGTAAGAAATGTTCAGTTTGATATAATTTATGTCTGTGCTGAAGATGAGTAAGAAATGTTCAGTTTGATATAATTTCTGTCTGTGCTGCAGATGAGTAAGAAATGTTCAGTTTGATATAATTTATGTCTGTGCTGCAGATGAGTAAGAAATGTTCAGTTTGATATAATTTATGTCTGTGCTGAAGATGAGTAAGAAATGTTCAGTTTGATATAATTTATGTCTGTGCTGAAGATGAGTAAGAAATGTTCAGTTTGATATAATTTATGTCTGTGCTGCAGATGAGTAAGAAATGTTCAGTTTGATATAATTTATGTCTGTGCTGCAGATGAGTAAGAAATGTTCAGTTTGATATAATTTCTGTCTGTGCTGCAGATGAGTAAGAAATGTTCAGTTTGATATAATTTCTGTCTATGCTGCAGATGAGTAAGAAATGTTCAGTTTGATATAATTTCTGTCTGTGCTGCAGATGAGTAAGAAATGTTCAGTTTGATATAATTTATGTCTGTGCTGCAGATGCGTAAGAAATGTTCAGTTTGATATAATTTATGTCTATGCTGCAGATGAGTAAGAAATGTTCAGTTTGATATAATTTCTGTCTGTGCTGCAGATGAGTAAGAAATGTTCAGTTTGATATAATTTCTGTCTGTGCTGCAGATGAGTAAGAAATGTTCAGTTTGATATAATTTCTGTCTGTGCTGCAGATGAGTAAGAAATGTTCAGTTTGATATAATTTCTGTCTGTGCTGCAGATGAGTAAGAAATGTTCAGTTTGATATAATTTATGTCTGTGCTGCAGATGAGTAAGAAATGTTCAGTTTGATATAATTTATGTCTGTGCTGCAGATGAGTAAGAAATGTTCAGTTTGATATAATTTCTGTCTGTGCTGCAGATGAGTAAGAAATGTTCAGTTTGATATAATTTATGTCTGTGCTGAAGATGAGTAAGAAATGTTCAGTTTGATATAATTTATGTCTGTGCTGCAGATGAGTAAGAAATGTTCAGTTTGATATAATTTCTGTCTGTGCTGCAGATGAGTAAGAAATATCCAGAGGGAGATGTTCTTTCTGTTTCGTCGTCTGTCCTTAAACGATGCTGGGTGGTTGTAAGTTGCACTGGGTTGTGTATTATAGCAAGCTGTGAAATTCTACGCGGTTCGTTCTGACTTTAGCTTTACATTTCTTTTACCGAGTTATCTTTTCCTCGATCCGTCCTCGCCAGACGGCCAGTTTGTTCTCAGGGGCACGCAGATTAGAACAGGAGTGCGGTGGCTGGAGCTGAAGTAGAACTTTGATCAGCCGTTGCTGCAGATTTTGACGAAGCAGACAGCCAGATTTGAAGACCACATATTTGTTTTAGCCCAGAAATTGTCCGGAGTCTTGATCGTCTATTGCATCTGACATCCACGATACCGGAATGTATGATGCACAGTAACGGATTTTTCGGTCGGCAGTTTATAGAAATATACCGTACTGTACCAAAAAAAAAAAAGCCGAAAAAACTTCACAAACGTGGACAAGTCAAAGATAGATACAGCGAAGACGATGGCGCTAGATAGGACACACACTGCGGAAGTCAACTGAGAGTATTACACAACAGGCCCTTTTTTGGAATCCCCAGGGAAAAAGAGAAAGACCAAGGAATTCTAGGAGAAGGCAGATGGAAGCAGAGATGAAGATGATGAGGAAGACATGCACTGATCTTAAAAGAATGGCAAAAACAGAGCAACTTGGAAAGTGTTTGTTGAAGACCTATGCTCCACAAGGAGCTGAAAGGTAGAAGAAGTAGTATATAGAAATGTCATATTAAACAAAATACGAGATGATTTATTAACAATAAAATCAGGACTTTGTTGGTTCATTCTGTGTTGCTAACCCTTGACATGCTTTTCAAGATAATCACTCTTGTGAGAGTTTTCGCATTGATAATCGTTCCCCATTGAGGTGGAATGGAGACGAACTCATTTTTATACCTCGCCTCTTTAACACTATCTCAGAGGCACGAGTAAGTTTATACCTCGCCTCTTTAACACTATCTCAGAGACACGAGTAAGTTTATACCTCGCCTCTTTAACACTATCTCAGAGACACGAGTAAGTTTATACCTCGACTCTATAACACTATCTCAGAGACACGAGTAAGTTTATACCTCGACTCTATAACACTATCTCAGAGACACGAGTAAGTTTATACCTCGACTCTATAACACTATCTCAGAGACACGAGTAAGTTTATACCTCGACTCTATAACACTATCTCAGAGACACGAGTAAGTTTATACCTCGACTCTATAACACTATCTCAGAGACACGAGTAAGTTTATACCTCGCCTCTTTAACACTATCTCAGAGACACGAGTAAGTTTATACCTCGCCTCTTTAACACTATCTCAGAGACACGAGTAAGTTTATACCTCGCCTCTTTAACACTATCTCAGAGACACGAGTAAGTTTATACCTCGACTCTATAACAATATCTCAGAGACACGAGTAAGTTTATACCTCGACTCTATAACACTATCTCAGAGACACGAGTAAGTTTATACCTCGACTCTATAACACTATCTCAGAGACACGAGTAAGTTTATACCTCGCCTCTTTAACACTATCTCAGAGACACGAGTAAGTTTATACCTCGACTCTATAACACTATCTCAGAGGCACGAGTAAGTTTATACCTCGACTCTATAACACTATCTCAGAGACACGAGTAAGTTTATACCTCGACTCTATAACACTATCTCAGAGACACGAGTAAGTTTATACCTCGACTCTATAACACTATCTCAGAGACACGAGTAAGTTTATACCTCGACTCTATAACACTATCTCAGAGACACGAGTAAGTTTATACCTCGACTCTATAACACTATCTCAGAGACACGAGTAAGTTTATACCTCGCCTCTTTAACACTATCTCAGAGACACGAGTAAGTTTATACCTCGACTCTATAACACTATCTCAGAGACACGAGTAAGTTTATACCTCGACTCTATAACACTATCTCAGAGACACGAGTAAGTTTATACCTCGACTCTATAACACTATCTCAGAGACACGAGTAAGTTTATACCTCGACTCTATAACACTATCTCAGAGACACGAGTAAGTTTATACCTCGACTCTATAACACTATCTCAGAGACACGAGTAAGTTTATACCTCGACTCTATAACACTATTTCAGAGACACGAGTAAGTTTATACCTCGACTCTATAACACTATCTCAGAGACACGAGTAAGTTTATACCTCGCCTCTTTAACACTATCTCAGAGACACGAGTAAGTTTATACCTCGACTCTATAACACTATCTCAGAGACACGAGTAAGTTTATACCTCGACTCTATAACACTATCTCAGAGACACGAGTAAGTTTATACCTCGACTCTATAACACTATCTCAGAGACACGAGTAAGTTTATACCTCGCCTCTTTAACACTATCTCAGAGACACGAGTAAGTTTATACCTCGACTCTATAACACTATCTCAGAGACACGAGTAAGTTTATACCTCGCCTCTTTAACACTATCTCAGAGACACGAGTAAGTTTCAAGAAGTCGTTAATGCTTGTTGAAGGAGAATAATTTATAATTTAAAAAAACAAGATAGTTCTAATTACATAACCTGTCTTGGCTTACGCCTTGCAGGTCCTCGTGGAGCAATTACAGTCTTTCAACGAACTCAGTTATGTGCTATCTTCTGATTACAAAGCACAGTTTATATAGCTCTAGCAAAAATAATAAAACTGAAACGCTCCCAAGGAGAACTAGCATAACTCGGTGACATAGCACATATTACGTATGTTAGACTACATAGCATAAGCTACGTATATTAGACTACATAGCACAGATTACGTATATTAGACTACATAGCACAGATTACGTATATTAGTATACATAATACAGATTACGTATATTAGACTACATAACACAAATTACGTATAATAGACTACATAGTTCAGACTACATATATTAGACTACATAGCACAGACTACGTATATTAGTCTACATAACACAGATTACGTATATTAGACTACATAACACAGATTACGTATATTAGACTACATAGTTCAGACTACATATATTAGTCTACATAACACAGATTACGTATATTAGACTACATAACACAGATTACGTATATTAGACTACATAGTTCAGACTACATATATTAGACTACATAGCACAGACTACGTATATTAGTCTACATAACACAGATTTCGTATATTAGACTACATAGCACAGACTACGTATATTAGTCTACATAATACATATTACGTATATTAGACTACATAGTTCAGACTACATTTATTAGACTACATAGTTCAGACTACATATTTTAGACTAGCAAAATTATCATTAAGGAAATTCTCAAAGAGGCCAACACAAAAAGGGAACTCCTAAAAACTTCAGAAAGAAGCAATATTTTTCGGGTACATCATGAGAAGAGGAAAGTTTGAATACTTGGTTCATCATCATCAAGTACCGGGCCTACTGGCGTAGGCTATCTTGTCTCTCCACAACTTTCGATCTCGACAGTTATTTATCATTTCTGTTGTTGACCTTCTGCCAAGCCAATCTCTTAAGTTGTCTGGTATTTTCTCTCTTTGATTCCCTCTATTTCTTCGTCCCTCAATTTTTCCAGTTGTTACAATATATTCCAGTTGTTCTCTTCTCATTACATGGCCAAAAAAAATGATGATTGTTTCTTCCTAATATCAGAAATTAGCTCTCTTTTTGCTTTGACCTCTTTCAGAACATTTTCATTACTCTTCTTAGCTGTTCATGGTACTCTCAACAATTTTCTGTAAAACCACATATCTACAGACTCCAGTGATTTTCTTGTCTGTTGTCCTATTGTCCATGATTCACATCCATATGTTAAGACTGGCTCTACATAACATTTAAGAACTCTTTTTCTGGTTTCTGTTGTCAAAAATGGTTTGTATAGTATCTTCCTCATTTTCTGGAAAGCTGCTTTTGCCTGAGCCATTTTGCATCTCACCTCTTTTGTACATCTTCCGTCTGAGGTTAACAAAGTTCCCAAATATTTAAATTCATTTACCTGTTTTAATATTGTTTGACTTGTCTTTATTCTGCACTGAGGTGATGCCTTTTTCTTTGTTGTTACCATTACTTCTGTCTTTTTGCTATTAAGGCTGAGTCCTTTATTTTTGCTTTCTTTCACTACAATGTCCAACATTTCTTGTAACTCATTTTCACACTTAGCGATTAAGACTGTATCATCAGCATACCTGAATTAATGAGTGAAGAACAGGCTGGGTTTAGAAAAGGGAGAAGCTGTCTTGACCACATTTTCACTCTACGACTTATATTGGAGGAACACATTGAAAAGCAAAAACCTTTTGTACTTAACTTCATCGACTTCAAAAAAGCATTTGATAGTATTCATAGAGATTCTTTGTGGAAAATTCTGAAGCAATATGGTTTACCATCAAAAATCATAAATATTATCAAAGGCATGTATGATGGTTACACATGTGCAGTTCGAACAGAGGAAGGACTGAGCGAATGTTTCCCAATAGAAACTGGGGTTAAACAAGGATGTATTTTATCGCCCTTGTTATTTGGAATTGTTATGGACTTCATAATGAAGAAATGCTGCACTGGTAATAAAGGCATCGAATGGATACAAGGAGACCATTTGGAGGACCTCGACTTTGCTGATGACATAGTTCTCATCAGCAGTCAGATAAAAACGATGCAGGAAAACACAAATGAACTATCATCAATAGCCAGCAAAATTGGGCTTGAGGTCAATCATGAAAAGACTAAAGTCATGAAAAGTTTAATTCCAACAAGTGACAAAATATACATGGAAAACAAACCAGTAGAAGAGATCGATCACTTTATCTATCTTGGAAGTCACATTGATCGAGAAGGGGATACGAGCAAAGAAATTAGAATCAGACTGGCTAAAGCAGCAATGTCTTTCAGAAGCCTTGAAAAGTTGTGGAAATCAAAACTCATTAGCACAAACACAAAACTTAGGCTATTCAAATCAAATGTACTATCAACCCTTACGTATGCGTGTGAAAGCTGGAAAACAACAAGAGATATAGAAACAAAGTTGAACGCATTCGAAAATAAATGTCTAAGGAAAATACTTGGTATAGAATGGAACGAATTCAAAACAAACGAGGAAATTAGAGAAATCGCCAATCAACCACTAATATCTTCAGTAATAAAGAAAAGACGATGGTCATACGTTGGACATGTGATGAGAAGAGATAATAATCGAATAGCAAAGCAAGCCCTCATATGGGAAACAACAGGTAAAAGAAAAAGAGGAAGACCCAGGGAGACACTGAGAAGAACATTGATGAGAGAGGCAAGAGCAGCAGGAATCGGCTCCCTCAATGAGATAGAACTGCTTGCACAGAACAGAGACAGATGGCGAGATTTGATAAAATATCTTTAAAAGAAAACTGCTAGAACAAAAATTCATATAGGAGAAGGTGTATCTTGGTCTACGCCCTATGGGCCGGTTACGGCTCGAAAGGTCAATAGATAGATAGATAGATCAGCATACCTTAGATTATTTATATTATGACCTCCAATTGTTATTCCAGGTATGCCCCTTATGTATCTTAAAATAATCTCACTATAAATATTAAACAAATCTGGTGACAACGCACAACCTTGTCTAACACCCAGTTTTATTTGTTGAAACTTTGCCAATTGGTTTCCGGTTCTTATGGCCGCTGTTTGTTGTCAGTACATGTTCTTTATTATTCTTAGATCTTTGCTGTCTACGTTTATGCTTTCTAAAATATTGAATATTTCTTGGTGCTTTACTTTGTCAAATGCTTTGGTATAGTCTATGATACTTGGATACATGGTTACAACTGGTAAAATATAAAGAAAGAGAGATCGCGGACGACAAAGAGAGAAAATACTGGATAGCTTGGTGTCATGGCATGGAAAACAGTCAACAACAGAACTGATACGATGCACTGTAGATAGAAGATTGTGGAAGGACATGATCGCCTACGCCAACCGGTATGGCACATGATGATGATATAAGACTACGTACCACGGACTAATTATATTAGACTACATACCACATACCACTTAGTTTTGGTAAAGCCATTGGGTTTGGTACTGCATCACTTAGTATACAAATAAGACTAGCAAATCTCCACTGCAGCCTTCGTTAGTTGCAGTCTATGACATATTAAAAGATACTGCTAGCAACATACAGAAAACAATAAACACGATTACTTTCCCAACTGTGGAGAGAAAGCTCTATGATTTAATACAATGCTACGCCTACTGAAAACAAGGAGGAAAAAGCAGAGATAAATCCAGAGAGAGGATTAAATAGAGTGAAAATACAAGTTGTGTTCAATAATTCAATCAACTTGTAGGTTTTAGTTCAGGGTTTGTTTTACGAAAATGTGGAATGCACAATGTTGCTACACATTTGGTTACACAGTCCCATTTTTCTAGATTATCTCCGTGCAGATCTATGGTTTTGCAACACCTAAATGTAAGTGTATACAAGCTCTCGTGATACCTCTCTTTTCTTTATTATCATCAATTATGCTTCGACGGACCAGCCTGAATAAACTGGTGGATAATTGGGTCTTTGTAGCTGAGTGTGCCAGCTTTCTATTCGGAGGGGTTCGAGTTCGATACCCAGAAGTGGATAATTTTTTGTGTGGGCTGACATGACTCAGGGGATCACACAGCCTACAAAAATGGGTACCTTACATCTCTCTTAGAAGAGAAGACTGCCTAGCGTGGTGCCGATCACATCACCCAAAAAAGTTGCCGAGGTCATGGAAAAATATGGTCACTAGCACAATTCCCCCCCCCCCCCCCCCCCATGCTTAGTAAGACATGAGCCGCGATAGCTCAGTGGTTAATGAACTGGACTACAAAAGGCAAGTTCGATCCCAACCGACGACTCTGGGTTCACCCAGCCTTAAATGGGTACCTGATTTTTTTTCTGGGAAAGTAAAGCGGCACGGGCGTAGACCGACCACATTACTCCAAAATCTTGGTGTCTGTAAAATTGATGGTCACTAACACCATATTCCTTATACGCCACTTGGCGTGACGGGGCTCTTTACTTTACTGGGTACAAATAATAATACATAAATATTATTATATGGGGAACTTCCGAGGCGATAATAGGGAATAATAGAACAAAGAAGTATGTGTTAGCACTCGGAAAAATTGACAGACAAACAACAATAGAAAAAAACGAAGAACAATATATGGTCCGAAGTGGGATCGAACCCGTACTCAGTGGCACCGCGCCTTGCCACGAGAAGCCGAACGCTTGGCACACTGCCACGCAGCCAACTTAAAAATTGGCTATTGTAGCAGTGTCTTACACGATGACGTTCTCAATGACTATAGCATAGGGTAACGATCACAGACCGGAAATAAATTGTATATTTTTCCGAGTGCTAACACATACTTCTTTGTTCTATTATTCCTCTTTACTTTACTTGGTAAGACATGGAGGGAACGTTTACTTTTGACTTCTTCTTCTACCTTTTAGCTCCCAGTGGAGCATAGGTCTTCAACAAACACTTTCCAAGTCGTTCTGTTTTTTGCAATTCTTTTAAGATCATTCCATGTCTTCCCCATCATCTTCATCTCTGCTTCAATCTGTCTTCTCCAAGAATTCCTTGGTCTTCCTCTTTGTCTTTTCCCCTGGGGATTCCAAAAAAGGGCCTGTTGTGTAATACTCTCAGTTGGTTTCCGTAGTGTGTGTCCTATCCATCGCCATCGTCTTCGCTGTATTTCTTTATCCACTGGTATTTGACCGGTACATTTCCATAATTCCACGTTTGTGACTTTGTCCTGCCATTTCCATCCCTTTATTCTGCGCAAGCATCCATTAATGAAAGTCTGTACCTTCGTGATTGTCAATTTTGTTATTCTCCATGTTTCACAGCCATATAATAGAACCGACTTAACATTGGAGTTGAAAATTTGTATTTTTGTATTTAGCCTAATTTCTTTGGATTTCCATATGTTTCCCAGTGCAATGAAAGCTCCTCTTGCTTTTGATATCCTTATTTTGGTATCGTTTTCTGTTCCTCCCTCTTTATCTATATTACTGCCCAGATATATATATAAGATTGTACGTCTAGTAGAGGTATTTCTCCTAGTTTTATTTGGTTATTGCCAACTGCATTAATTCTCATAATGTTGGTCTTATCTCTATTAATCTTTAGTCCTAGCTGTTGTGATCTCTCATCTAATATACTCATTTTATCTTGCATCTGTTGGTGGCTGTGTGATAGGAGAGCTATGTCATCAGCAAAGTCTAAATCATCAAGTTGTTTGGTCAGTGACCACTGGATCCCATTTCTGTTGTTTTGAGTTATTTTCATAATCCAATCTATGGCCAGTAGAAAGAGAAATGGAGACAGAAGGCATCCTTGCCTTACTCCTGTTCTTATTTCAAATGCTTCTGTAAGCTGTCCTTCATGCACCACACTACATTTTGTTCCTTCATACATTGTTTTTATCAGGTTAATAAACTTTATGGGGATTCCATAATGACTCAGCAACTTCCAAAGCATTCTTCTGTCTAAACTATCAAATGCCTTTTCGTAATCTATGAATCCAATATAAAGTGGGGATTTTAGTTCTAAACTTTGTTCAACTATTATACGTAGAGTAGTTATTTGATCAGCACATGATCTGTTCTTCCTAAAACCTGCTTGTTCATCTCTCAAGTGTTTCTCTATAGCCTCTTTTAGTCTCTCCAGAATGATTCTGCCTAATATTTTTCCTGGCACTGATAGTAGCATAATTCCCCTATAATTTGTGCACTCCTGTAAACTTCCTTTCTTTGGTAGTTTGATCATATAACCTTCTCTCCAGTCTTTAGGTATTTCTTCCCTCTCCCAAATTTTATCCAATAGATTATGTAACATCTTGGTAGAGGTGATAATATCTGCTTTGATGGCTTCCGAAGGAATTTCATCTGGTCCTGTGGCTTTACCATCTTTTAACAGTTTGATGGCTTTCATTATTTCTTCTTTGCTTGGTTTTCCGCAGTTAACGTGTAATTCTTCTTCTGCTGGTAGTATATCTGGAGGATTATTTGAGCCAGGTCTGTTCAAAAGTTCTTCAAAGTGCTCCTTCCATCTCTCCATTTTACTTTTGACTACCTACGGATATTTCAAGTGGAGCAGCAAATTGTTTTTATTTATGAGCCGACCGTCTCGAGCTATGGTATCGACACGTTGCAACTTTCAAGGTACAACTGCACTTTGTGTGTGGCCGCCCGGAGCGTGGCTGCTTCGATCTTCTCTCGTTGATGAGAAAACCGTTTACTCAGTGCATTTATCGACTGCCGTCTGTCTGTACTCATTCTTAAAGCTCTTATTTATGTTTCCGACGTTCTCATTTTCGGTAAAGAGAAATTCAATGACACACGTGACACACAGACTCCACTGTGGAAGCTAGCTAGCGGTGTAACTACCATCTACCTGAAGATGATGAAACCAAGTGGGGTTATACAGAGAGATTCAGAGTGAACATAAAATATATTTGTATCCAGACAAAATTAACAGTTGGGAAAACATGTATTTCATTTCTTATTTAACTGCCCCGTAATAATAACATTACGCAACTCTAAACTATGAGGGTTAGGACCAAAATAACAGTCAGAACTAGTACTTTGTAAATCCGACATCCAATAGGATATAGAAGCAATGAAGGGAAGAAGTGGGAAAGATAACTGTGGAGATCTACTATAATAGACTATTTGTCGAGGGGAAAAAAAACATAATAAATTGAGGGAATCATTTCAGAAGAGATATGTTTATAGCACTCGGAAAAAAAAATTACAAACAATCGACAACAGAAAAAAATAAAGATGGTCCTAAGCCATGTCGAACTCGTACTCCTCGGCACAGCGCCTTGCCGCGACAAACCAAACGCTAAAACCATTTGTTGTTAAAAGTCGACAAGAGTAGGACACAATGACCGCCGCCATGGCAACATTTTTAAATTACAAAGACCTCCGTCACGCCAGGTGGTGTATAAGGGAAGACCTCTGTCACGCCAGGTGGTGTATAAGGGAAGACCTCCGTCACGCCAGGTGGTGTATAAGGGAAGACCTCCGTCACGCCAGGTTGTGTATAAGGGAAGATGGCGTTAGTGATCATAATTTTAATAGACTTTTCGGCACGTGATTTTTGGGGTAATGTGGTCGGTATTACGCCTGTGCCACTTTACTTTCCCAGAAAAAAAATCCGGTACCAATTTAAGGCTGGGTGAACCTGGAAGCCGTCGATCAAGATCGAACCTGACCTCTTATCCTTTGTAGTCATGAGCACTAATCACGAGCTATGGCGACTCCTGATCCTCGATGTACTTCTACAGTTATTTCACAAGCCTTAGTGACGTCATTTCACCAACAAACATTGAAAAGATCATCTTATTTTACTGAACTTCCTGTTCTTTAATTACTCCTCTCTCTTTTTTTTTCGCTTGGCCTTTTATTCCCTACCCGCCCGTCCTAGCGCTGCCATTAAACTCCATCATCTTCCAAGCCTTGGACATTAACGAGTAATTCACCTCACAAACATCTGTCTTCGAGCATCTCAAATCGTCACAAACATTTCTTGTGTTCTTCTGACTGCCACTTTGTCATGCCATTCCACCCACGTCTTTTCTCTCCATTTTCAAGTCTCGAGTTCTGAAATTATTCCTTTCTTGTAGCCACAAGTATTTTTTTTAGTGCTCAATTACGAAACGTTGCTAAAACTGTCAGGCTGAGATAGGAAGGCAAAAGAGAGACTGATCAACAACAACGTGTAGAAAACAATGGGCGGGGAGACTGATCAACAACAACGTGTAGAAAACAATGGGCGGGGAGACTGATCAACAACAACGTGTAGGAAACAATGGGCGGGGAGACTGATCAACAACAACGTGTAGGAAACAATGGGCGGGGAGACTGATCAACAACAACGTGTAGGAAACAATGGGCGGGGAGACTGATCAACAACAACGTGTAGGAAACAATGGGCGGGGAGATTGATCAACAACAACGTGTAGGAAACAATGGGCGGGGAGACTGATCAACAACAACGTGTAGAAAACAATGGGCGGGGAGACTGATCAACAACAACGTGTAGAAAACAATGGGCGGGGAGACTGATCAACAACAACGTGTAGAAAACAATGGGCGGGGAGACTGATCAACAACAACGTGTAGGAAACAATGGGCGGGGAGACTGATCAACAACAACGTGTAAGAAACAATGGGCGGGGAGACTGATCAACAACAACGTGTAGGAAACAATGGGCGGGGAGACTGATCAACAACAACGTGTAGGAAACAATGGGCGGGGAGACTGATCAACAACAACGTGTAGGAAACAATGGGCGGGGAGACTGATCAACAACAACGTGTAGAAAACAATGGGCGGGGAGACTAATCAACAACAACGTGTAGAAAACAATGGGCGGGGAGACTGATCAACAACAACGTGTAGGAAACAATGGGCGGGGAGACTGATCAACAACAACGTGTAGGAAACAATGGGCGGGGAGACTGATCAACAACAACGTGTAGGAAACAATGGGCGGGGAGACTGATCAACAACAACGTGTAGAAAACAATGGGCGGGGAGACTGATCAACAACAACGTGTAGGAAACAATGGGCGGGGAGACTGATCAACAACAACGTGTAGGAAACAATGGGCGGGGAGACTGATCAACAACAACGTGTAGGAAACAATGGGCGGGGAGACTGATCAACAACAACGTGTAGGAAACAATGGGCGGGGAGACTGATCAACAACAACGTGTAGGAAACAATGGGCGGGGTCGTACTTGGGTGAACTCCATTTTGCGTTCTTTCTTTCTCTTTTCCTTTTCTCTTTTCCTTTTCTTTCTTTCTTTCTTTCTTTCTTTATTTCTTTCTTTCTCTTTTCCTTGTTACTTTCTTACTCTTTTTTCTTTTTTCCTTTCTTTTTTTTTCTTTCTTTCTTTCTTTCTTTCTTTCTTTCTTTCTTTCTTTCTTTCTTTCTTTCTTTCTTTCTTTCTTTCTTTCATTCTTTCTTTCATTCTTTCTTTCTTCATTTGCCTTTCGGCGTCGAGGGGGAGATATTGTTCGCGGTTTCTTGCTCTTGTGTTGGCCCCCTTATGTTGTTATACCTCCGAGTGATTCTAATATTCTGTTTATCCACCTTTTCTTGGTCAGCTTCTTGCTCTTGTGTTGGTCCCCTTATGTTGTTATACCTCCGAGTGATTCTAATATTCTGTTTATCCACCTTTTCTTGGTCAGTTTCTTGCTCTTGTGTTGGCCCCCTTATGTTGTTATACCTCCGAGTGATTCTAATATTCTGTTTATCCACCTTTTCTTGGTCAGCTTCTTGGTCTGGTGTTCCCATATCGTTTGTTGTTAGCTCTTGGTATTAGATTTAGCTCTTTCTGTCTTTAAACAAGCCATAGCCACTTTGCCTGTTGTCGCTTTATGTATTCAATAGGTGGTTCCGTTCCTAATCTTTTCGTTTCTTATTTTCTGATCTTATCTCTCTCCAACTGTTTCCTGGCAGCACACGGATCGTGTAAAACAGAAGCATGTTAATATTGCCTTATGGACAAAACACTGAATGTATGTTTTTAAAGAAGAAGGAATTAATGATGACAGATGTGATCTTGGCATCTAAAGTGTCATTGCACTCGTCATCTCACTCTCTTGTACAGTTAAACTCTTGACCTATAAGCTTCCAATACTGATAACAATCTTTACTTTTCTTTCGGACACAATCACGCCCCTTGTGTAAACCTTACTTTTAGATTTGTTAAATGTTCTAGATTATTAACATCAACATAAATCATCATTACTTCATTATTAAACACTCGCTGTTATCTTCCTCAATTTTATTTTGAAAACTTAGAAAACATATCATCATGTGTAATACCGATTGGCGTAGGCGATCATGTCCTTCCACAATCTTCTATCCACATTGCATTGTATCAGTTCTGTTGTTGACTGTTTTTCATGCCATGACACCAAGCTTTCTAGTATTTTCTCTATTTGTCGTCCGCGATCTCTCTTTCCCTGCATTTTGTATGTTGTAGCCAAATAATCCAACTTTCCTCTCCTCATGACGTGCTCGAAAAATGTTATTTGTTTCCTTCTACTGTTTTTATGAGCTCCATTTTTGTGTTGGCCTCTTTGAGAATTTCCTGGTTGATCTTTTAAGCTGTAAAGGGAACTTTCAACACTCTTCTGAGAAATCTCATCTCTGTGGCCTCTAATCGTCTTTTCATTTGTTTGTCTAAAATGTATGCTTGGCTTAATTTTAAAAAAAAAGTATGTATGTAAAATATATGTAATAAAACGTATGCTAGGCTTAATTGACACATCCAACAAAACTGAAAACTGTGAGTGGTAAAAAAGACTAAAGTCTTTCACCATATGGCACCAAGAGTCATGAACGTGCAGCTCGATAGTCTACTTAAGATAGGGTGACCATTCGTCCCCGATTTCCGGGGACAGTCCCCGGAATGTAGAAGTTGTCCCCGAAAGAAATTTGTCCCCGATTTTGTCCCCGATTTCAGTGAATAAATAAATGTTCATACACGGAATCGGCCCTCTTTTAAAGTAATCACTAGGACTCAGGACGTTACTGAGTTGTGTTTCTTTATCCCAGACTGAGCGGCATTAGCAAGAAGATAAAAGAGAAGACTTGGACGCGTTGTGTCGGAGATAGCTCTTTGAACTCTTGAAGCGCGGTGCTACGTCACTTCTATTCCCACCACTCACTTCTATTGGGATGGGTTTAATTTTTTAAAAACGCAGACACTCTCTCTCCCCCCACCCCTGCCTTTCCGGACATCTCCCGCCAAAGTATCTCGCCAAAGTCGCCAACAGTAAAAACTAACATTAATTTATCGTGTGAAAGCTTCAGTGGAAAACTTGCTTCAAATCATGAGATCTTGAGAAAGATACACTCAAAAAACAAGTACCACGCCGAGGCAACAGCCTCTTCAGTATAAATAAGGTACTGTAAACATTACTTTAATACTGCAATTGATATCTATATGTTGTTAAAATTTTTTTTATTTTAAATATTTTTTTTATTGAGAAACACAACTAGCTATTGTAATGTCATTAAGTGCGTGTATCGCGAATATTAACAAAAATAAAATCAAACAGAAAATGAACAGTTATTATGAAATTTAAAGTTATCTTTTTTTTGCATCTACAAAAATAAATATATATATATATGTACACACACACACACACACACACACACACACACACACACACACACACACACACACACACGCACGCACGCACACACACACATACACACTCACACACACACACACACATACACACACACACACACATATATCGTTCGTCCCCGATTTTGTGGGACAGTCTCAGAAATAAGCAAAAAAATCCCCTGAAATGTAAAAAATATGACAAATGTCCCCGGAAACAATGGGAAAAAAATGGTCACACTAACTTAAGATAGACCTGAGCGAAGAAGGTTCCCTGGCCTGATGTATTTGGGGAGTTCCCTTTCTTCGCCCAGGTTCAGGGCAAAGGAAACAACGCAGAGAGAAGAGACGATGAAAGTGAGTTCACCTTCTAGCTTTCTCCAGTTCACTAGTTTTGTAGAAAGTTGATACTTTTTAGAAATTAAAGAGTTATACATCAGAAACTCGGAGTAAATTATTGATCTCTATCATCAAATAATGTCTGAAGATTACCAATATATTCCATGGTCTCCGTAGAGCTTTATGAGACTCCAAGTGTCTAGAACATTTGAATAATGGGGATATAACGACAGAATTACTCTGACATTACTCCTTTTTCAATATTTAAGAAAACAATTTCCACAAATTCAATATTATTGCAGCTTGCCAGTTTTTTTCTGCCATTTTATCTTTTTATTTGCAAGATGGTCTCTTAATCGAAATATCGTGCCTGCAGCTCTCGTTAGAATATTTTGAATTCTATCCATCCGTAAAAATTGGTACTCGATTAATAACGTTAGGGAAGGCGTTAACAGCAAACAAGAGCACTGGCTACTTCAGTATCTGAAATATGTGCATTATCAGTGCGCCGTGGTTTGGCAACGAAACAAGGCAGAGTGATCAAAACACAAAACAACGAGCCTTCAATAAACGTTGCGAGAACACCAGACCACGGGTCAACTATGAAAAAGATAGGTTGATGGAATATTAGAAGCACTAGGCAATATAACATCAGCAGAGGCGAACAGAAGAGCAAACGACCGCACATCCCCTCGATGCTGAAAGGCAAATGAGGAAAGAATGAAGAAGAGGAAGAAATTACGAATTTTATATTTCTACAGCATGAAATAAGGTGTGATTTCTTTACATTTAAACAGCCCATCACTTACAAGTAACTTATATCTTAATTGTATTGAGATATCGAGCTTTTTATGTCATTACTTGTAAATTATGTACTAAAGGGAGGTCAAAAAGTAATGCACACCAATTTTTTTTCTCGGCTAATAATAAAGATAGGAATATGAAATGTTGTACACTTGGAATATGACATGTTCCAATTATGTGCACCAAATTGCACAGCATTCTGATAAATATTACGCAATCTATGAACCGTTAAAATGGAGCTTGTCAACAATGTCCGTTACAAACAGCGAATTGTCATAGAATTTCTGGTTGCGGAAAAAGAAACTGTGGCAAACATTCATAAACGACTGTGTGCAGTGTACAAATGTTCTGCAGTCGATAGGAGCACAGTTAGTCGCTGGGTTCAGAGAATTAAAACTGCAGAAAGTGTACGAGTGGAGCTGCATGATTTACCGCGTTCTGGACGTGTTGCCTCGGCTACCAGCACAGACATGTTAAACCGGGCTGATGCCATTATTCGTAAGGATAGGCGTATCACTAGTCAGCAATTGGCATTGCAGCTTACAGTCAGCAAGGGAAGTGCAATCGCAATTTTTAAAACTCTCGGATATTCAAAGATTTGCGCTCGATGGGTTCCTCGGTGCCTAACAAATGATCACAGAGTTCAAAGGAAAACATTCTGTTCTGAATTGTTGGAGCGTTTCGGTGTTGAAGGAGAAATGTTTTTGTCAAAAATTGTTACCGGTGACGAAACGTGGGCACATTATTATGAGCCTGAAACAAAAATGCAGTCAATGGAATGGCATCATCCGCAGTCACCAAAAAGAAAAAAATTCAAAACATCTCCATCAGCCGGAAAGGTGATGATCACTGTCTTCTGGGACATTGATGGTGTGATTCTTGTTGATGTAATGACAAGAGGTGAGACAATCAACTCGACAGCTTACATCAATACACTGACAAAACTCAAAAATCGGTTCCACTGAGTTCGGCCTAATAAGCCATCTGCAGATTTGTTGCTTCAACATGACAATGCACGCCCTCACACAAGTCTGGTAACACGGGAAGCAATCAACAAATTTGTTTGGACTGTACTGCCCCATCCTCCTTACAGCCCTGATCTGGCTCCCTCAGATTTCCATCTGTTTGGACCACTCAAAAAATTCCTGCGTGGGACACACTTTGACAATGATGAGGATGTGATCCGTGCAGTTAAAAAATGGCTACGCGAGCAGGACAAAACTTGGTACAAACGAGGCATTCATGACCTAGTTTCGCGTTGGCGTAAGGCAATACGCTTGGACGGAGATTATGTTGAAAAATAGGTAGTGTAAAGGGGATGTTCAGCTACAATCTGTGAAAATTTCACACATTTTGCCCGAATAGTTTCCGAGAAAAAAATTGGTGTGCATTACTTTTTGACCTCCCTACGTATATCAATATCTCGTTCAGATATACTTGTGATATCATAACGTATACGTCACTTCCGTTAATATGACATTGACATTTTGTATTTACTATTTCATAGTTAGGGAGTTGGTGATCTAGAGGTAGGGCATGACAGTCCTGGGTTCGAGTCCCGTCACAGACGGTTATAATTTTTCTCTAAGAATCCGTGCTTTCTTCATGGCTTTACTGGTCCCTGGTCTGGGTCGTGAAATCCAACGTCTAGCCCTCGAGATTAGTGGCGAAATAGTAGGTCACGTCTGCACCTTTCTCGCGTTAAAGAACCTTAGTAATTAAAAGTCGAAGTAGATCAAAATGGCTGTCAACCGGACACAATTGTATAGCAAATACTGCCCATACCGAAGACGGATGTCTCGGGTCGAAAGGCGAAGATTTTGTTGTAAACTAGCGAAAAAACGAGTTCTACAGTTGGTTCAATGTCTGAACTCTTCCATAGGAGACATTGGATGGTGGCAAGGGCCTTTGGTGTAACAGTGTTTTCTATGGAATAAAGTGAGGAACAATGTTCCACTCATCTTTCCATCAGCCGCGACAGCTCAGTGGTTAGTGAACTGGACTACCAAGGACAAGAGGTCAGGTTCGATCCTGGTCGACGGCTACCGGGTGCACCCAGCCCAAAATGGGTACCAGATTTTTTTAGGGAAAGTAAAGCGGCGCGGGCGTAATACCGACCACATTAGCCCACAAATCATGTGCTGAATGTCTATAAAAATTATGGTCACTAACACCGTATTCCCTATACGCCACGTGACGGGGCTCTTTACTTACGTAGATGTTTCCATCTGTTTGCCCCATTCTGTTTGCCCCCATCTGTTTGCCCCCATCTGTTTGCCCCCATCTGTTATTTTCTCCCCAGTGGATGTCTTTAGTGAGGCAATAGTGTATTTTTTTGGCTCGAGTGCTTTCTTTATGCCATCATACATTGCTCTTAGTTTCCCAGGTGATGCAGTCTGGATGCTGTCGCTAAGTTGGAACCAACATTCTTTTGCGCTGCCTCGAGCTGTCTGCTGGACTTGTGAGATCTTGTCCTGGTATACTTTCCATGATTTCTGTCATATTTTCGTAGAAATTATCCTTCGTTTCAGATGAAGAGCACAAGGTTTGAGCGTATACACTTATGAGGGTAACTGATCCTGCTGTTGTGTTAAAGCGAAGTGTGATTATCCATTCTGTTACAATTTTGCCAAGTGTTACCAGACATTTTAGAGATTTTTTCACAGCAAATCCCACACCGTCTTCTTTGATATCGTCGCTGCTCTTTCCTTGCAAATAGAACACGTAGTCCGCCTCGTCCAGCTTAACTGAGCCTGCCAAACGGGTCTCCTGAAGTGCGAATACATATCCACCGGAAGTCTTTTCACTTCGTTATTGATTATGGCTGTCTTTCTGGCGCCGTTTATGTTGGGCACATTGTCAGATAGGCCAGCTTGCATCTTGCGAACTTTCCAGCAACCCAATCGTATGTTAAGTTTCTTGGTTGTTGAAGTCACTTGTGTGGCAGGTGTGGCAGATAACAGTCTGCCTTTGGCGTTTTCCCTAATCCCCATGCACACAATGGGGAAAACCGTAACGAGATAGCCCCTTAATGGCTAGGTGCTGCCCAGCTTTAACGGGCGGTAGCTATCCAAAGATTCGATAGACTTTTCCCGAAAGCAGCCCCTGGCTTCATGCCCTAGGCCAAAGGAGCAGAATGACTTATAACCGGTAACTGTTGCTTCCCGTATCGACACCATAATGGCGAAACTGGGCTGTCTGGACTCCAGGGCGCGAGCATGGACAGCGCGAGCATGGACAGAAAAAGAAAGAGACAACTTAGCCCTGCAACATGTTTCTTATCTCCATGCAGCCGAGCAATCCAAAGGACAACACTTACTTGTATATGCTTAAATCTTATATCAGTTCGCTCGCTTTCGTCAGCTTTGACCTCTGACGAAGTCCCACCCACTCAATTTTGTGGGACTGAATTTTGCGTGTAAAGTCTGTTTTATACCATTACAGGATGCCCCTCGCCATGCAGGCAGATTTACTCCGACTTCAGAGGTACTAATTTTTAGGGAATTAATAAAACCCAGGTGGCCTCGCCAGGGTACGAACCCCGGCTGTTGCCGTGGTAAGCCAACCGCCTATCGATTGCGCTAACCGGACACCTGTCTTATATCAGTAATCAAGCATACATAACATGCATGTGAATTTACAGATGTATACCACGGAAACTGGCATACTTAAAACTGAAGTAACGATTACAGCAAAGAAGAAAAATAACACATATTGCTCTAGAACACAAATAAATAAAGCAAGTGACAGACTTCAAATACTTGGGAGACGTTGTATCATCAAATAGGGAAATTGAAGCAGAGAATAAAACCATTTACAAAGCAAAGAAGAGCACAACGAGAGCACTTTTAACGTAACAATCATCTCAACTCTCTGCTATTAATCTCAGATTTGAACTTTAAAGACCAAAGAAAAAAATACAAATCACCAAAAGGAAATGAAATGCGTGAGAAGAATACAGAACGTGGCACGAAGAGTCGTAATGAGAAATAAAGATATCAAAAATGAGATGGGGTTAAATCTGTGCTGAATCGTAGCAGCAGATCATTGGGGTTGGGTAAAGCATTCAGCACATAAAGAATTCTCCTTCAAAAATTAACGATCAGAAGGAACGGGAAAACAAGGCGGACCTAGAAGAATGTAAGACATCATGTAGAGCACTGATCATGGGACACACTACACAGACTTGATCCAAACAAAAAAACTACATTTTTAATCTCCACTGACAGGCACAAGAGGTTGAGGGAGTACGTAAGTGTGATAAATATTATATTCCTGCCATCCGTCTGTTATCAATGTCAGACGTATTGATTATTTCAGACTCCACAACAATTGAAACATGTGAGGCACGATTTTTTTTAAGAATAGCCAAGAGACACGAATTTTTTTTTTAATAGTCGAGAGACACACTTTTTTTTAAGAATAGCTGAGGGACACGATTTGTTGAGAATAGCCAAGACACGATTTTTTTTAGAATAGCCAGGGGACACGATATTTTTTTAGAATAGCCAAGACACGATTTTTTTTAGAATAGCCAAGGGACACGATTTTTTTTTAGAATAGCCAAGGGACACGTTTTTTTTTTTGACAATAGCCAAGAGGAATGAATTTTTTTTTAGAATCGCAAAGAGACAGAACTAGCAAAGATGACATTAGATGAGTTGTTGAAATGGCATAGTGACTGAAGCACATTAGAACATTTAGTGGCTGAGTCATCTTATGAGAGTAGAGTCTATATTCAATGAAACAAAAAAAAAAAGACAACAGCTAGGATACTTCAACTCTGTGTGCAAAACAAATGGAAACAAAGAACTAACATTTCGATTGCAAGATCTTCAACTAGGATGAAAGCAAACAAAACCGAATATAAAACCTTATAAATCAGAACAAAAACTAAATATCAAAATACCCTTTTCCACTGTTCAGTCTTTGTTTATGCTTTTGTTTTCTTGCAAAGCTGATACACCCTAGCTGTTGTCTGTCGGTGCATCCAATCTAACGTACCCGCATCCTGTATGGCTTTCCATGTGTACGCCTAGAATGAAGTTTATATATATATTTGTTGATGGCACGCTTACTAGTTGGTGAATATGTGTTCGATGTTCTGGTTTTCCAATATATATTTGTTGTTGGCACGCCTACTATTTGGCGACTGTGCCAAATGTGTGACTGTGTTTGATACTTTGGTCAAAGTTTACCTATCTCTATGTCGAAGAACTTTTTCTGCGATCATGACGTCATTCAAACTAGGACTCCGGACTCTCTTTTGAAGGCAGCTGTCGTCTGTTTAAGTGATTCGGTTGCCCCGTATAGTTTCTCTTCCAGGGAGGTGGGTGTGGGCCACATTGCTCTTCTCAGGTCTGTATACTGGGGACAATCCTGTAGAACATGTTTTGTTTTCATGTTATTCAGGGTACAGTGGCATTGGCTGGTAGTTCCTATTTTGATTTCGGTGAACACGTACTTCCTCATTCTGTTGTGGCCAGTGCGTAGGCGAAGTATGATGACTTGATCCCTCCTTGATAGTTGGAGGTATCCATCTTATTATCATTATTGCACAGTTGGTCTAGGGTTGTTCTCAAGCCATCTAGCTCACTGTTCCTGGTGTTTTTTTTATTGCTGTTAGGACTGACAGTGCATCAGTCAGTATCACCAATTTCTTGTGCATGTTATTTTTGTGTTGGATAGCCAGTTTTGCAGCATCTTTGAGGGCATCAGTTTCTGCTTTATAGTTTTTTTTTGAGAATTTCCCAGTAGCTATTGACTTGGTGATCACTTCCTGGTTATTCACCCTCAAGAACACACCTCCTCCTCCATTTCTGATGGAGTTTCTAGCAGAGCCATCTGTGTACATGTGTGACCAGGAGTTCTGTGGGTAGTTGTCGTTTATGTATTTTTCTGCTATGTGCTTTCTCTCTATGTCTGCTTGGGTGCCTTTTTTTTCATTATTCCTATTATGTCTTCCTTAAGTTCTGGTATTTTGTGTTTCCCATGAGGAGACATACCAGAGGGGCTTATGGGTTTCGGCATTGTTTGGGACAGTACTGGGTCACTAGTTGTTAGTTCTTTGGAGATTGCAGCGAAGTTGCTCCTCTTTAGTCTTCCTTCTCCAAACACTTTTGACGAAGATATAAAATAAATGAAAAACATTGCCGTCTTCAATATGATACGGATACGCCTTTGACTTGCTCTGTTAGAACATTAAACGTAATTTACAGTAAAATCTAATGCTTATAGCAGACGGTTTGATATTCTCCTGAATTTATATAACAAAAAATTATTTGTGCAAAGTCAGACAACCTTTGTATTTAAATGTTATAACTTCTTAATGTGGATAAAAAAATAAAATTGCATGCAAAAAATTACTGAAATTCATCAGTTTCCGAGATAATTGATAAACTCTGTGGGCACGAATTAAGGAACGAACTCTAGTCATCTACAGCAGTCAACAAACCGGTCGCGCAAAAAAGATGAGTTGTTGTTCTTGCGGTAAAGAGTTCTGTATCCAGAAAGTAAAGAAGATTATGATCGACAGTAAGAACAGAAAAGAGGACACAGAAACAAGAATAAGTGAGGATAAAGAAGAACCATGTCAGGAAACATTTCTAAAGAAAAAAACGGCAGGAACAGAAGGTCCGCCGTTATTATATTAATTTTCTATAACCAGTGATAGCCCTGTGGTTGCTGCCGCCCTTGACAAGGTGGGCTTTGGAGCCCATTTCAAGTTTAATTATTAAACAATTATTATTATTACATTATAACGATTATTATTACATTATAACAATTATTATTATTACATTATAACAATTATTATTATTACATTATAACAATTATTATTACATTATAACAATTATTATTATATACAGAAGAATGTTGAGAATACCATGGACAGCTAAGAAGAGCGATGAAAACATTCTGAAAAAGGGCAACAAAAAGAGAGCTAATTTCCAATATTAGGAAGAAACAATCATCATTTTTTGGCCATGTAATGAGAAGAGAACAGCTGGAATATATTGTAACAACTGGGAAAATTGAAGGACGACGAGAATGAGGGAAGCAAAGAGAAAATATATCATAAAGTTTAAGAGAATGTCTTGGCAGAAAGTCAACAACAGAAATGATGAATAACTGTAGTGATCGAAAGTTGTGGAGGGACATGATCATCTACGCCAGCAGGCCTGGTACTTAATGATGATGATGATGATTATGATAACATATACGTGCCTATTCCTTCTTACAACTACTAGCATATATGGCATGTTAGAAATGGCATGTACTAATAATTGTCATCGCGACAATCTTCTTCCTCTTTTCTCTTTCACTGATACCTAAAAAGGTGTCGTGGTTTATATCATTTGTCGTTCTTGAACTGCTCGAACTGTCTGAATTATTGATTTTCATTTGTTGTTACATGTCTCTGTCACTGCATCTATCCATCTTCTTCTGGGTCTTCCTCTTGGTCTTTTTCCATGCATTCTCGAGAAGAACGCCCTTGATGGTGATTGATAAGGATTCATTCTGACCAGGTGGCCAAACCATTTAAGTTGTTGTTCTATATATTCTTGGCAGGGTTTTGTTCCTACTATTTTTCTTATGGTCTCATTTGGTATTCTATCTCTTATTGTGTTGCGACAATAACAGCTCATAACAGACAGCTGCAGCTTTCTTGACATCAGAGCGAACATCAAGGCAAGCCAGTCTTATTTTATTTGTGTACAACTTGTTATACTTTCCTGTTAGATATAACTGTCTTTGACATTACTCGTTGATATAAATGCAAAGAAAATTTATTTGCTACTATGCTACTGTCACACGAAATGACAAAAATAATAGCTTTTGATTCTGTGTTTCTTTCTATCTGTTTATACGCCGCTCTCAAACGACCCACAATAAGACGTTGATATCATTTCATCCTTCCGCTTCATTTAACGGCACAAGAGAGTGCAGAAAAGGCGGCAATATAGGGGATCTCTATATAGCAATGCAGATAATCGTAAATAAAGTTCAAATGTATTTCCAGTAGCTCGTCAAATGCTTTTTACTGCTTCACCTATTAATCTTTCGATTTATCTATCCATCAACTAATTCACAAACACATTAATCTTTCGATCTATCTATCCATCGACAAATTATAAATAAATTAATCTTTCGATCTATCTATCCAGCAACCAATCACAAACACATAAATCTTTCGATCTATCTATCCAGCAACAATTAAAACACACATTAATCCATCTATCCACCAAACAATCACAAACACATTAATCCACCATTTTAACAATCAATTCAAATTCACGTCTTCTATTTATTAATGCAATAACCATACCCCAATCGTACTTATCCATTCATGCTTATTTTCACCCTCATCCATTAACCCATTAACCCATTAACCCATTAATTCGTTAAGCTATCCATCAGTCAATCTATCCATCAGTCAATCTATCCATCAGTCAATCTATCCATCAGTCAATCAATCCATCAGTCAATCTATCCACAAGTCAATCTATCCATCAGTCAATCTATCCATCAGTCAATTAATAGATTAGTCTATCAATCAGTCAATACGCTCATACATACATACATACACATACACACACATACATACATAAATACGTATATACGTACATACGTATACATACATACATACATACATACATACATACATACATACATACATACATACATACATACGTATATACGTACGTACGTACATACATACATACATACACACACACACACAAACATACCTACACATACACACACAAATACATACATACATACGTTCATACGTATATTTATACGTACATACATACATACGTACATACATACATACATACATACATACATACACATACACATATATATATACCTACACATACACACAAATACATACATACATACGTACATACGTATATACATACGTACATACGTACATACGTACATACGTACATACGTACATACGTACATACATACATACATACATACATAAATACATACATACATGCATGCATTAATACATACATACATACATACATACATACATACATACATACATACATACATACATACATACATTCATACATACATACATACATGCATACATACATACATACATTCCTACATACATACATACATACATACACACATACATACATACATACATACATACATACATACATACATACATACATACATACATACATACATACATACACGCAAACACATGTAAATACGCACATTTTATTCTCTACATCTACTCAACATCATCGAAAACTCGTGGTTAGTGAATTGGACTATAAAGGACAAGAGGATCGACGGCTTCCGAGTTCACCCAGCCTTTAATGGGTACCCGATTTTTTTCTATGGAATGTAAAGCGACACGGGCGTAATATCGACCACATTACCCCAAACATCATGTGCCGAAGGTCAATAAAAATTATGGTCACTAACACCATATTCCCTATACGCCACTTGGCGTGACTGGGGCTCTTTAATTTTTTTTTTTTTTTTTTTACTCAACTTCATCGCAAGTCATTTCTCTCTGTTAATCTGTCTGTCCGTCCATAATTATATCTGTTCGTTCATCTGTCTATTTATTTCATAATTTAAATACCGATAACCCTATTTTACCCTCAAACAGACGAACAGTCCTTCACTGTTCTGATATTTACAGACAAGTAGACAGACAGATGGTTAGAGAGACATACGAAAATGAGTTAAACCCTCAGTTAGGAACAGGAAACAATAATTCTGATAATTCCATAGCCAGACCTAGGGGAGACAAATCATTCGCTCTGATGTTTATTTTCCCAGAGTGTCCCGGGAAGTACTGCTCTCATTGTAGTAGCTGTTGATAAAACGCCACTTTGAATTTCCCATGAAATCTTTGTTGGTTAGTAAATGGATTGGACTAGAGAACAGCTGGAATATATTGTGACAACTGGCAAAATTGAGGGACAAAGAGATGGAGAGAAACAAAGAGAAAAGATACCAGACAGCTTAAGAGAATGGCTTGGCAAAAGGTCAACAACTGAAATGATAAATAACTGTCGTGATCGAAAGTTGTGGAGAGACGTGATCACCTACGACAGCAGGCCCGGTACTTGACGATGATGATGAAATGAATTGGACTAGCTAAATATGCATCAACTTTCTATAACAACGTGGAGGTGTGGTCGTGTAGGTTTCGTGATTGGCCCTGATGGTGATGATCAAGTGATGGTGTAGTGGACAGAGAAAGGCACAAAGATATTTGTCGTACTCATGTGTTATAAATTTATGTGTATATAAAATTAATCGGCAGACCTAAACTACGATATAGATATCATTTGTAAATCATTGGTAGAATTAGCCACGAGAGAAGATGTTCGACAAAAACAAAACCTCAAAAAATACACAATAGCCTCCACTAGACCGTCTGACAAGACGAAAAGGGCAATATATATATATATATATCATCCATCATCCATTCACAGTCAAACACCGATGTCCTTGTATCTATTCTCTGACCTTGCAATGAATTCCTAATTATGAATCGAAATTGGGCGTCCATGACAAGTTCCATTAGTAATCACATCCACGCCACATTTGAATCATGAATACCACCTGGATATCTATGCACGAGATAAACACTTATCTCCATAAACTTGTCACAATGACACTTTTTTCCGAGTTTGAAACAAAATCTAATGTTAGCTTTTTGTTCATCGTTGATTACGTAACAATACACCTCTAACTAGGTCAACAAAATGGCGACTTGTTTGTCGTCTGCTTGTCGGGCGGTAATGAAAAGTTGTCAGATCATAGAGGAAGGTAACATCATATATATATATATATATTTTTTAGAAGCAGTGATCTCTGCAATATGTGCCATTTTGGCATGCAAGGTTTATGTTTTTGAGATTGTAGTTCTGCCCTATGCGCCGTCTTCGGCTCGAAAAGACAAGAGATATATAAATGTAATAAATTATATATATATATATATATATATATATTTATATATATATTTATATATATATATATATAATAAACAACAGTCGAAGATGTAAACTGTATTTTATTCAAAGTAAGTCACTTGTGCATTGATACAGTGAGTGGTACGATCTAACAAACACTGGAGCGACCTCTGCAGTTCTTATAGTTGTATGACCCGCAAAATCGAGGTTACAGCCCTTTGGATGTCATCAGTATCGTCAAAGAAATGTCTTTTCAATGGTAACTTTAATATTGGGAATAGAAAATAATCGCAGGGAGACAAATCTGGGGAATACGGTGCATGCTTGAGAACGCACATTTGTTTTGGGGTAAAAAAAATTCGTATACAACTAGCGCCTGGTGATGTCTTTTGCGCACTCAACACACTGATGTTTTTGGCCCACAGATAACGAATGTATTACAAACCGGAAGGCAACTTTTTTCTTGTCCAAATCTTCCACTAAAATTTTGGTCTCTCGGTTAACACCAAATTCATCAGCCATCATCCTCACAATCAACATCTACCATCATCCTCACAGTCAACATCTGCCATTCTCCTCACAGTCAACATCTGTCATTCTCCTCACAGTCAACATCTGCCATGATCCTCACATTCAACATCTGTCATGATCCTCACAGTCAACATCTGCCATCATTCTCACAGTCAACATCTGCCACCATTCTCACAGTCAACATCTGCCATCATCCTCACAGTCAACATCTGCCATGATCCTCACATTCAACATCTGTCATGATCCTCACAGTCAACATCTGCCATCATTCTCACAGTCAACATCTGCCATCATCCTCACAGTTAACATCTGCCATCATCTTCACAGTTAATATCAGCCATCATTCTCACAGTCAACATCTGCCATCATTCTCACAGTCAACATCAGCCATCATCCTCACAGTTAACATCTGCCATCATCCTCACAGTCAACATCAGCCAATATTCTCACAGTCAACATCAGCCATTATCCTCACAGTCAACATCTGCCATCATCCTCACAGTTAACATCAGCCATTATCCTCACAGTCAACATCTGCCATCATCCTCACAGTCAACATCTGCCATCATCCTCACAGTCAACATCTGCCATCATTCTCACAGTCAACATCTGCCATCATCCTCACAGTTAACATCAGCCATCATCCTCACAGTTAACATCTGCCATCATCCTCACAGTCAACATCTGCCATCATTCTCACAGTCAACATCAGCCATCATCCTCACAGTTAACATCTGGCATCATCCTCACAATCAACATCTGCCATCATCCTCACAGTCAACATCTACCATCATTCTCACAATCAACATCTACCATCATCCTCACAGTCAACATCTGCCATCATTCTCACAATCAACATCTACCATCATCCTCACAGTCAACATCTGCCATCATTCTCACAATCAACATATGCCATCATCCTTATAGTCAACATCTACCATCATTCTCACAGTCAACATCAGCAATCATCCTCACAGTTAACATCTGCCATCATCCTCACAGTTAACATCTGCCATCATCCTCACAGTTAACATCTGCCATCATCCTCACAGTCAACATCAGCCATCTTCCTCACAGTTAACATCTGCCATCATCCTCACAATCAACATCTGCCATCATCCTTATAGTCAACATCTGCCATCATTCTCACAGTCAACATCTACCATCATCCTCACAGTCAACATCTGCAATCATTCTCACAATCAACATCTGCCATCATCCTCACAATCAACATCTGCCATCATCCTCACAGTCAACATCAGCCATCATCCTCACAGTCAACATCTGCCATCACCCTCACAGTCAACATCTGCCATCATCATCACAGTCAACATCTGTATCATCCTTATAGTCAACATCTACCATCATCCTCACAATCAACATCTGCCACCATATTCACAGTCAACATCTGCCATCATATTCACAATCAACATCAGCCATCATCCTCAAAGTCAACATCTGCCATTCTCCTCACAGTCAACATCTGCTATCATCCTCACAATCAACATCTGCCATCTTCCTCACAGTCAACAGCTGCCATCTTCCTCACAGTCAACATCTGCTATCTTCCTCACAATCAACAGCTGCCATCTTCATCACAGTCAACATCTGCTATCTTCCTCACAGTCAACATCTGCCATCATCCTCTCAATTAACATCTGCCATCACCCTCACAGTTAACATCTGCCATCATCCTCACAATCAACATCTGCCATCATCCTCACAGTCACCATCTGTCATCATCCTCACAATCAACATCTGCCATCATCCTCACAGTCAACATTTGCCATTCTCCTCACAATCAACATCTGCCATCATTCTCACAGTCAACATCTGCCATCATTCTCACAGTCAACATCTGCCATCATCCTCACAGTCAACATCTGCCATCATTCTCAAAGTCAACATCTGCCATCATCCTCACAGTCAATATCTGCCATCATTCTCACAGTCAACATCTGCCATCATCCTCACAGTCACCATCTGCCATCATTCTCACAGTCAACATCTGCCATCATCCTCACAATCAACATTTGCCATTCTCCTCACAATCAACATCTGCCATCATTCTCACAGTCAACATCTGCCATCATCCTCACAGTCAACATCTGCCATCATCCTCACAGTCAACATCTGCCATCATTCTCACAGTCAACATCTGCCATCATCCTCACAGTCAACATCTGCCATCATCCTCACAGTCAATATCTGCCATCATCCTCACAGTCAACATCTGCCATCATCCTCACAGTCAACATCTGCCATCATCCTCACAGTCAACATCTGCCATCATTCTCACAGTCAACATCTGCCATCATCCTCACAGTCAACATCTGCCATCATTCTCACAGTCAACATCTGCCATCATTCTCACAGTCAACATCTGCCATCATCCTCACAGTCAACATCTGCCATCATTCTCACAGTCAACATCTGCCATCATTCTCACAGTCAACATCTGCCATCATCCTCACAGTCAATATCTGCCATCATTCTCACAGTCAACATCTGCCATCATTCTCACAGTCAACATCTGCCATCATTCTCACAGTCAATATCTGCCATCATTCTCACAGTCAACATCTGCCATCATTCTCACAGTCAACATCTGCCATCATCCTCACAGTCAAACACCGATGTCCTTGTATCTATTCTCTGACCTTGCAATGAATTCCTAATTATGAATCGAAATTGGGCGTCCATGACAAGTTCCATTAGTAATCACATCCACGCCACATTTGAATCATGAATACCACCTGGATATCTATGCACGAGATAAACACTTATCTCCATAAACTTGTCACAATGACACTTTTTTCCGAGTTTGAAACAAAATCTAATGTTAGCTTTTTGTTCATCGTTGATTACGTAACAATACACCTCTAACTAGGTCAACAAAATGGCGACTTGTTTGTCGTCTGCTTGTCGGGCGGTAATGAAAAGTTGTCAGATCATAGAGGAAGGTAACATCATGGATTCAATGTTTTGCTTCATAGATATCATTTTTGCTTTGGTCATAATAAAGTCAGACTCATTACTTGTCGAACTATATTGATATTCCTTCCCAGATAAATTAATTTCTGATCTTTCCGTTCCATCTGACTTTCAGAATCCAGACTTTCCTCAAACTCTTGTTTAATAACTTTTGTTTACTTGTATTATTTAACATCTTTGTCTCGTGGCCATACAAGAGGTCTGTTGTAATATTTATTAATTACAGATGACTAATTCATACATCAATTACATTGGACTAAATTATTTGTGTTAAAGCTGTTCATGTGAATTACTTGAGAAAGCTCTTTGCTTGTTATGTTATCGCAGCCAGAGACTGGAATCAGTTCTCTTGTAGTAAGAGTCTCTCTTCATATCCGTCTCGCTTAAATGTTGGTTTTCATTGCAAATGTTGTCTCACGTTCCTTGTTCCCTAAATCACCATCGACTCGTGACATAGCCCACGTAATTCTGACAGCTTCCTCACACGTGATATTTCCTTCTGTCTTCTCCTTTAAGTCGCGCCCTTTAATTAATTTTTGTGCGATTCTTCGTTTTTGGGAAGAACCAAAAAAAAATCCCAGAATTCCAGAACAATTTTCTGAAATTCAAAAGCTAGACTGAGAAGGAATGGAAAGGAAATATGAGCAGGGTTAGTCGAAATATAGACTCTAGCTTTGTGCCGTGATTTTTACACTGCAGGGTTTTGTTTTGTACGCGATTTTAACATTATGTTTGGGAGTTAAATCTATGCTACTTTTTTAATGAGCAAGATAACAACAATATTAGTTATTGAAGAAGTCATAATCAGAACTTTAAATACCTCCAAAGACGGAGTTATATGCGTGTGCGGCGTGGTGCACACGGATACCAAACCAAAGAAAGACGGATTAGCACTACAAATTCAGTTCCTAGTCTCTAGGGCTAAGTCAGAGGTGAAAGCTGGCGAAAAAAGGAACTTGAAATGTAGTTAAGACGGTAGAAAAATAGAGGTATATCAGAGGAATAATGGAGGAATAACAGATAGATCGAAGTAAAACAATAAAGAACGGGAGAAGACGGAGTAAAACAGAAAAAAAGAAACATATTAGCTGGATCAAAACAGTGGAAAAACAGACGAGTTGGAGTAATTGAACTTGGATCTTAAAGAACAAACTTGAGGTTTTTTATTAAATCTTGAAGTAGAAAAACAGAGAGTTAGATGTCAGACAGTAGAAAAAATAAGAGAGTTAGAGGTCTTGCAGCAGAAAAACAGAAAGCTAGAGGTCTGACTGTAGACAAACAGAGAGTTAGAGGTCTTGTAGTAGAAAAACAGAAAGCTAGAGGTCTGACTGTAGACAAACAGAGAGTTAGAGGTCTTGTAGTAGAAAAACAGAAAGCTAGAGGTCTGACTGTAGACAAACAGAGAGTTAGAGGTCTTGTAGTAGAAAAACAGAAAGTTAGAGGTCTGACTGTAGACAGAGAGTTAGAGGTCTTGCAGTAGAAAAATAGAGAGTTAGATGTCTGACGGTAGAAAAACAGAGAATTAGATGTCCAGCAATAGAAAAACAGAGAATTATATGTCTAGCAGTAGAAAAACAGAGAATTAGAAGTCTTACAATAGAAAAATAGAGAATTAGAGGTCCAGCAGTAGGAAAACTGAGAATTAGAGGTCTCGAAGTAGAAAAACAGAGAGTTAGATGTCTAGAAGTATAAAAAACAGAGAGTTAAAGGTCTCTCATTCGAAAAACAGAGAGTTAGAGGTCTTACAATAAAAAAAACAGAGAATTAGAAGTCTTACATTAAAAAAATAGAAAGTTAGAAGTATTATTGTAGAAAAACAGAGAATTAGAGGTCTTACAGTAGAAAAACTGAGAGTTAGAGGTCTGGCTGTAGAAAAACAGAGAATTAGAGGTCTGACAGTAGAAAAACCGAGAGTTAGAAATCTTACAACAGAAAAACAGAGAATTAGAAGTCCAGCAGTAGAAAAACAGAGAATTTGAAGTCTAGCAGTAGAAAAACAGAATTAGAGGTCTAGCTGTAGAAAAACAGAGTATTAGAGCTACACCAGTAGAAAAATAGAGATTTAGAGGTCTAGAAGTAGAAAAACAGAGAATTAGAAGTGTTACAACAGAAAACAGAGAACTAGAGGTCTAGAAGTAGAAAAACAGAGAATTAAAGGTCTTACAATAGAAAAATAGAGAATCAGAGGTCTTACATTATAAAAACAGAAAGTTAGAGGTCTTATTGTAGAAAAACAGAGAATTAGAGGTCTTACAGTAGAAAACAGAGAGTTAGTGGTCTGGCAGTAGACAAACAGAGAGTTAGAGGTCTGACTGTAGACAAACAGAGAGTTAGAGGACTGACAGTAGAAAAACAGAGAATTAGAGGTCCAGCAGTTGAAAAACAGAGTATTAGAGGTCTTACAATAGAAAACCAGAGAGTTGGAGGTCTAGCAGTAGAAAAACAGAGATTTAGAGGTCCAGCAGTAGGAAAACAGAGAATTAGATGTCTTACATTAGAAAAACAGAAAGTTAGAGGTCTAATTGTATGAAAAAAGAGAATTAGAGGTCTTACAGTAGAAAAACAGATTTAGAGGTCTGGCAGTAGACAAACAGAGAGTTAGAAGTCTGACAGTAGAAAAACAGAGAGTTAGAGGTATGACTGTAGAAAAACAAAGAATTATAGGTCAAGCAGTGGAAAAACTGAGAATTAGAGGTCTTACAATAGAAAAACAGAGTTAGATTTCAAGCAGTAGAAAAACAGAGAATTAGAGGTTTAGAAGAAGGAAAACAGAGAGTTAAACGTCTTACAGTAGAAAAACAGAGAATTAGAGGCCCAGCAGTAGAAAAAAGAGAATTAGAGGTTTAGATGTAGTAAAACAGAGAATTAGAGGTCTTACAATAGAAAAAACAAAGTTAGGGGTCTTATTGTATAAAAACAGAGAATTAGAGGTCTTACAGTAGAAAAACAAACCGAGAGTTAGAGGTCTTACAGTAGAAAAACAAAGAGCTAGAGGCCTTACAGTAGAAAAACAAAGAGCTAGAGGTCTTACAGTAGAAAAACAAAGAGCTAGAGGTCTTACAGTAGAAAAACAAAGAGCTAGAGGACTGACAGTAGAAAAACAGAGAATTAGAGGCCCAGCAGTAGAAAAAAGAGAATTAGAGGTTTAGAAGTAGTAAAACAGAGAATTAGAGGTCTTACAATAGAAAAAAACAAAGTTAGGGGTCTTATTGTATAAAAACAGAGAATTAGAGGTCTTACAGTAGAAAAACAAACCGAGAGTTAGAGGTCTTACAGTAGAAAAACAAAGAGCTAGAGGTCTTACAGTAGAAAAACAAAGAGCTAGAGGTCTTACAGTAGAAAAACAAAGAGCTAGAGGACTGACAGTAGAAAAACAAAGAGCTAGAGGACTGACAGTAGAAAAACAGAGAATTAGAGGTCTTACAGTAGAAAAACAAAGAGCTAGAGGACTGACAGTAGAAAAACAGAGAATTAGAGGCCCAGCAGTAGAAAAAAGAGAATTAGAGGTTTAGAAGTAGTAAAACAGAGAATTAGAGGTCTTATAATAGAAAAAAACAAAGTTAGGGGTCTTAATGTATAAAAACGGAGAATTAGAGGTCTTACAGTAGAAAAACAAACCGAGAGTTAGAGGTCTTACAGTAGAAAAACAAAGAGCTAGAGGTCTTACAGTAGAAAAACAAAGAGCTAGAGGTCTTACAGTAGAAAAACAAAGAGCTAGAGGTCTTACAGTAGAAAAACAAAGAGCTAGAGGACTGACAGTAGAAAAACAGAGAATTAGAGGTCTTACAGTAGAAAACAGAGAGTTAGTGGTCTGGCAGTAGACAAACAGAGAATTAGAGGTCCAGCAGTTGAAAAACAGAGAATTAGAGGTCTTACAATAGAAAAACAGAGAGTTGGAGGTCTAGCAGTAGAAAAACAGAGATTTAGAGGTCCAGCAGTAGGAAAACAGAGAATTAGATGTCTTACATTAGAAAAACAGAAAGTTAGAGGTCTAATTGTATAAAAAAAAGAGAATTAGAGGTCTTACAGTAGAAAAACAGAGATTTAGAGGTCTGGCAGTAGACAAACAGAGAGTTAGAGGTCTGACAGTAGAAAAACAGAGTTAGAGGTATGACTGTAGAAAAACAAAGAATTATAGGTCCAGCAGTAGAAAAACTGACAATTAGAGGTCTTACAATAGAAAAACAGAGTTAGATTTCAAGCAGTAGAAAAACAGAGAATTAGAGGCCCAGCAGTAGAAAAAAAGAGAATTAGAGATTTAGAAGTAGTAAAACAGAGAATTAGAGGTCTTACAATAGAAAAAAACAAAGTTAGGGGTCTTATTGTATAAAAACAGAGAATTAGAGGTCTTACAGTAGAAAAACAAACCGAGAGTTAGAGGTCTTACAGTAGAAAAACAAAGATCTAGAGGTCTTACAGTAGAAAAACAAAGAGCTAGAGGTCTTACAGTAGAAAAACAAAGAGCTAGAGGTCTTACAGTAGAAAAACAAAGAGCTAGAGGTCTTACAGTAGAAAAACAAACCGAGAGTTAGAGGTCTTACAGTAGAAAAACAGAGCTAGAGGTCTTACAGTAGAAAAACAAAGAGCTAGAGGTCTTACAGTAGAAAAACAAAGAGCTAGAGGTCTTACAGTAGAAAAACAAAGAGCTAGAGGTCTTACAGTAGAAAAACAAAGAGCTAGAGGTCTTACAGTAGAAAAACAAAGAGCTAGAGGTCTTACAGTAGAAAAACAGAAAGTTGGAGGTCTTACTGTCGAGAAACAGAGAATTAGAGGTCTTACAGTAGAACAACAGAGAGTTAGAGGTCTAGAAGTAGAAAAACAAAGAGCTAGAGGTCTTACAGTAGAAAAACAGAAAGTTGGAGATCTTACTGTCGAAAAACAGAGAATTAGAGGTCTTACAGTAGAACAACAGAGAGTTAGAGGTCTAGAAGTAGAAAAACAGAGAGCTAGAGGTCTAGAAGTAGAAAAACAAAGAGTTAAAGATAATACAGTAGAAAAACAGGGAATTAGTGGCCCAACAGTAGAAAACAGAGTATTAGGAGTCTTACAGTAGAAAAAACAGAGAGTTGGAGGTCTTACTGTAGAGAAACAGAGAATTAGAGGTCTTACAGTAGAAAAACAGAAAGTTGGAGGTCTTACTGTAGAGAAACAGAGAATTAGAGGTCTTACAGTAGAACAACAGAGAGTTAGAGGTCTAGAAGTAGAAAAACAGAGAATTAGAGGTCCAGCTGTAGAAAAACAGAAAATTAGAGGTCTAGAAGTAGAAAAACAGAGAATTAGAGGTCTTGCAATAGAAAAACAGAGAATTAGAGGGCTTACATTAGAAAAACAGAGAATTATATGTCTTAGAGAAGAAAATCAGAAAGTTAGAGGTGTGGCAGTAGAAAACCAGAGAAATGATAGTTGAAAATGAGACTTATCGATAACTATAAACCTGCTGGAATGTCAGTTGTTTAATAAATAAATATGGTTGAAAACGAGTAGAAATTAGCACTTAACCTTGTATATTCCTGATTGAAATGGGTAGTGTAGATTATGAGGAAGCAAGTTATATTTCACACATTATTGTATATACTGTATTCCCACAGACAACAATACGTTATGAAATCACTAACACAGAGACGAACACACACATTAATTAGGCTAAATGTTGCAGAATGAACTTAAACCTGGCGTTTGTTAGTTATGTGTGTATGGTTTCATTTCCGAACAAAAACAGTCTCTACATCACGTGTCCACTGGGAACAGCTTTTATTGGCCAGCTCACATAGGCCCTATCTCGTCACTCATGGGAAAACCCGGAAATGGGATAAATGGCGTAATGATCGTTTTTTCTGTGTGTAATATTTTGTTATATATTGTAATATATCAGCTTGTATCGGGGTTAACCTATGGGCTGGGAATAACGACAGTATCTCAGTGCTGTAGCCACGTAGTGAATGTTGTTGCTGGGTTTGGAAATAAGGGGAATGTAATCGATCCAAAACATCTACACAAAGGGACACAACTAAAATAGCACTCGCTATTTAAGTCAAATAATAATGCCTTACGTTCCTACTGTACTATGTAATTTTGATTATATTCTGTTTTCTGTTAGTTGATTTAGAGCGAACAGTAAGTCATTATAATCTATTTTAACAGAAATCCAATTGACATCGCAGATTTTGTCACTTTAGTGATGAAAGGCTTAAGAGGAATACTGATGTCACTTCAGTGACGAAAGGCTTAAGAGGAATACTGATGTCACTTCAGTGACGAGAGGCTTAAGAAGAATACTGATGTCACTTCAGTGACGAGAGGCTTAAGAGGAATACTGATGTCACTTCAGTGACGAGAGGCTTAAGAGGAATACTGATGTCACTTCAGTGACGAGAGGCTTAAGAGGAATACTGATGTCACTTCAGTGTTGAAAGGCTTAAGAGGAATACTGATGTCACTTCAGTGACGAAAAGCTTAAGAGGAATACTGATGTCACTTCAGTGACGAAAGGCTTAAGAGGAATACTGATGTCACTTCAGTGACGAAAAGCTTAAGAGGAATACTGATGTCACTTCAGTGACGAAAGGCTTAAGAGGAATACTGATGTCACTTCAGTGACGAAAGGCTTAAGAGGAATACTGATTGTGACAAGAAGAGACAGCATCAGAAATGAGGGTATAAGGAGATGAGTTGGGGTAACTCCAGCGCTGGATCAAATTTAGGGGCGGGGGAGAGGGGGAGAGGGACAGATCAAACGATTTGAACGTGTAACATGATTATCACCTGACAGTTTTCCTCAGGAGATCTAACACTGTACAATAGTATAGGTAAGTAGACCTAGAAGACGATGGATTAAGGAACTACCAAACACCACGATTAGTACCATACAGAAGATACAGTAAAGCCTAATTATAGAACATTTGCCCAGCAGGTTTCCCGTGACGATGAAGACAACACAAGCACAGTACACGGCTGTTTTTCACTGATACTTTAGTTCATGTTATAATTGGTATTCCATATAGGTAACATAAGTAGTATATATCACACACATGCTTCTTCTATTATATATTCAAAGTAACAAGTAGAAACTGTGTCTTACATTAAAAAAAATTGTTGTGAAAAATGGAATATTGCCTCCCTGAAATTATTTTCATATTTGTCAATCATTTATCTTATTTTTTGTTGTTACAAACATTAACTACTAAAACATTATTCACACATAAACATCTTCTGTAGACCAAAATTTTAATCACGTTTTGTGTGTGTTTGTGGGTCTGTGTGTGTCTCAGTGTGTGTGTGTCTGTGTGTGTCTGTGTGTGTGTGTCTGTGTATGTGTGTCTGTGTATGTGTGTCTGTGTGTGTGTGTGTCTGTGTGTGCCTGTGTGTGTGTGTGTCTGTGTGTGTGTATGTGTGTGTGTGTGTGTGTGTGTGCGTGCGTGTGTGGCGCCACCGATTCAAACCGCTTCAAGAAAATTTCCATTTTTAAGAAAAAGGAAAAAGTACCTGCTGAGAACATCTTCAGCCATAAATGCTGCAAAAATGTCTATGTTTAGAACTAAAATACCGTTTTGATACGAAAACTAACAGCTGTGAGAAAAGTAAATTAATAAATGCACACAAACACACACAATCAAACACATATGACAAATAAATGAAAAGACGGTTAGAGGCCACAGAGATGTGATTTCTCAGAAGAATGTTGAAAGTTTCCAGCAAAAAAGACCAATAAGGAAATTCTCAAAGAGGCCAACACAAAAAGAAAGCTCCTAAAAAACATCAGAAAGAAACAACCAACATTTTTCGGGCACATCATGAGAAGAGGAAAGTAGGAATACTTGGTTATAAAAGGCAAAATACAAGGAAAGAGAGATCGCGGGCGACAAAGAGAGAAAATACTAGATAGCTTGGTGTCATGGCATGGAAAACAGTCAACAACAGAACTGATACGATGCACTGTAGATAGAAGATTGTGGAAGGACATGATCACCTACTCTAACCGGTATGGCACATGATGATGATGATGATGATGATGATGATGATGATATATATATAAACACATATACACACAACGGCGCCAGAAAAAATATGAAACAGAAAAAGTCACGATGCCCTCAAAATTATGGCTGCTCATATTTCTTGCACTTTCAAAAACAGATCCTAAGTGGCATATCTTGGTACATACACTTGGGAAATGCGAACGAATCGATACTGGCCAAGAAATAACTGATGGTTCCCAACTGGTGTCTCTGAGTCTTTGCATGACTGAGACACTGGGATCGATTATTTATGTGCTCAGATTTCTTCGTTATTCATAGAAGAACTGTTTGTGATTAACAGGAGAAGCTTGAGATGGTCGTGGTTGGCCAGATAATTGGGGAGAAGGGAGCGGTGTAAATCATGTGGTGAGGAAAGAATGGTTTGGGTTAACGTAAAGGGGGAGATGAATAAAGAGTAAATGATTGAGTGAATGATGGAAAGATGTGATATTTTTAAGGGAATAAAATAGGAGAGGAATTATAGAATGGCCGAGAGAGGGTGGGGGTGAAGGATTAAGAGAGAAAGGGAAGAAAGGAAATTTAAATGATTGAAAGAGTGAGGGGAATATTGAACGGGAGAGAGTGGGTGAATTTTAGTGTGAGAGGGCGAAGGATTGATGAAGAGCGGATGGGGATGAGAGAAGAAAGGGAAACAAATGATTGAAGGAGAGGGGGATAGAAATGTAGAAAAGGATGAGTGATTTGGGAAGAAAGAAAAGAGAAATTATTGAGTAGCAGAAGGAGAGGATAGTTGGACATTGGGGGATTGGTGAAATGAGGAATTAACGATTTTGAGGGGGCTAGATTGTTAGATGATGAAAGTAGAAAAAAACTGAGAATGAGAGAAAGAGTTGCTGCAGATCCGAGGTGTAATGTGGAAAATGATTTCTTAAATTTAGATTCCTCTCATATGTTGTGTTTTTTTTCCTACTAAACAGTGGATTTCTCTGCTAAATTGTGTCTTTATCTTCGACACTGTGACCCACTCTTCGACGCCGTGTTTTTCTCTACTACACTGTAGACTTACAATACCATGCCCTCTACTAAATAGTAGATTTCTCTACCAAAACGTTATTGAGATATTCTGTTATTGAGTTATTTGCAGGTCATAATCATTGCACTCCAAACATGTCCATGGGTGCTCAGATCCCCTCCTCAGCAAGTCCCGCAGTGTCCAGCGACTGACGACTCCAGTTCTGTGTTGGTTGGTAAGTCTTCTTACACGGCCACTATGTTTTTCGTTTCTGGCTGTGCCCATCTTAACTCCTATCGCTTTCATCTGAAGGAGTGGCGTGGACTCCTGGTTGTCGAAGTCCTGTACCCTTCCCACATCTCGGAGGGCATTGATGACGTCCGACCGATCCATTTGTTGACCGTCTTCAAAGACAGCGCAGCTAGCCAACCTGTCCGCTCTTTCATTTCCCCGTACTCCCGCATGTCCTGGGACGTAGACAAAGGTGACCTTACGTATTTTTGACTTGTGCAATGACTCTACCCATTGAAGGCGTTCAGAGCACGCCTCCACTTTTTGTTATCATACTCATCCAATCACTTAGTATGTAGCGGTGGGTGATATGTCTTCTTCTGGGGGATGTGTCTTCTTTATATGAAGTTAAATAATTGTTAAAAAAATAAATAAAAAAAATCTTCTGGCTCAAAGAGCACACATTATTGCAACAAAAGATAATACAGAGCATTTACTTCATTTTAAAGTCCATTTAAGGGCAGACAATGAAAATGAATGAAAAGTAATATAATATATTAATAAAATACGTAGGGAGGTCAAAAAGTAATGCACACCAATTTTTTTCTCGGAAACTATTCGGGCAAAATGTGTGAAATTTTCACAGATTGTAGCTGAACATCCCCTTTACACTACCTATTTTTCAACATAATCTCCGTTCAAGCGTATTGCCTTACGCCAACGCGAAACTAGGTCATGAATGCCTCGTTTGTACCAAGTTTTGTCCTGCTCGCGTAGCCATTTTTAACTGCACGGATCACACCCTCATCATTGTCAAAGTGTGTGCCACGCAGGAATTTTTTGAGTGGTCCAAACAGATGGAAATCTGAGGGAGCCAGATCAGGGCTGTAAGGAGGATGGGGCAGTACAGTCCAACCAAATTTGTTGATTGCTTCCCGTGTTACCAGACTTGTGTGAGGGCGTGCATTGTCATGTTGAAGCAACAAATCTGCAATGGCTTATTAGGCCGAACTCAGTGGAACCGATTTTTGAGTTTTGTCAGTGTATTGATGTAAGCTGTCGAGTTGATTGTCTCACCTCTTGTCATTACATCAACAAGAATCACACCATCAATGTCCCAGAAGACAGTGATCATCACCTTTCCGGCTGATGGAGATGTTTTGAATTTTTTTCTTTTTGGTGACTGCGGATGATGCCATTCCATTGACTGCATTTTTGTTTCAGGCTCATAATGATGTGCCCACGTTTCGTCACCGGTAACAATTTTTGACAAAAACATTTCTCCTTCAACACCGAAACGCTCCACCAATTCAGAACAGAATGTTTTCCTTTGAACTCTGTGATCATTTGTTAGGCACCGAGGAACCCATCGAGCGCAAATCTTTGAATATCCGAGAGTTTTAAAAATTGCGATTGCCCTTCCCTTGCTGACTGTAAGCTGCAATGCCAATTGCTGACTAGTGATACGCCTATCCTTACGAATAATGGAATCAGCCCGGTTTAACATGTCTGTGCTGGTAGCCGAGGCAACACGTCCAGAACGCGGTAAATCATGCAGCTCCACTCGTACACTTTCTGCAGCTTTAATTCTCTGAACCCAGCGACTAACTGTGCTCCTATCGACTGCAGAACATTTGTACACTGCCCACAGTCGTTTATGAATGTTTGCCACAGTTTCTTTTTCCGCAACCAGAAATTCTATGACAATTCGCTGTTTGTAACGGACATTGTTGACAAGCTCCATTTTAACGGTTCATAGATTGCGTAATATTTATCAGAATGCTGTGCAATTTGGTACACATAATTGGAACATGTCATATTCCAAGTGTGCAAAATTTCATATTCCTATCTTTATTATTAGCCGAGAAAAAAATTGGTGTGCATTACTTTTTGACCTCCCCTCATAATATAATAAAATATAAATTACAGAGTTAAAGAGTTAACTACCTTTAAAGTATTTAAACAAGGGAATAACACTAGAGGCAAAATGGACACTACAGCACAAATTTCATTCCTACGTTTTGTACCAATAGCAGACCTGTCTCTAGATGCAAGAACAAAAGAGAAATGATCGTTACCGTGATGAAATGTGTTAGATGAATGACGTGGAATAGCCTGAGAGATCAGATCAGAAATGAGAAACTGCGAACAGAAAGCTAGGAATAATTTCCGCTACTGCATAAATAAAGAAACAAAGATACAATTGTTTGGTAACGATATAAGACAGGAAAGAAAGATCAAAACATAAAACAAGGAGCCTTTAATACACGCTACAAAAATACAAAACTCAAGGGTTGACCACCGAAAAGATGGATTGATAGCATATTAGAAACACAAGGAAACAACAGCAGGTGAAGCCAACAGAAGAGCAAAAGATCGCAAAGTATAACTTTCTCAACGCTGAACGGAAAATGAGAAAGGAAAGAAGAAGATGAAGAGGAGAAGAAGAAATATGTCAATTTCTCTCTCTCTCTGTCTCTCTCTCTGCGATCAAGAGTCAAACAGAGTAGGATTCCAGACTCTCTCATGAAGTCAGCTGTCTGTTTAAGTGAATCGATTGCCCCATATAGTTTCTCTTCCAGGGAGGTGGGCGTGGACCACATTGCTCTTCTCAGGTCTGTGTACTGGGGGCAATCCTGTAGAACATATTTTATAGTCATATTGTCCAGTGTACAGTGGCATAGGCTGGTTGTACCTATTTTGAATTTGATGAACATGTGATTTCTCATTCTATTGTGGCCAGTGCGTAGGCGAAGTATGATGACTTGATCCCTCCTTGATAGTTGATGGTATCCGTCACTCTCGTTATGCTTTGGGTGTTCTTGTTTCCATTTTTCATGGAACTCACATTTGAGAATGGATTTGGCTTCATCATAACTGCGCGGATGGTTCTCTTAATGTCAATTTTACAGCTTTTTAAAAATAAACAGATTTGACTTCGACCTTATGTCCAATAAATTTAAAGAAAAGTTAACAGCCACCGTTTAAAGGTTATCAACAGAGAGGTATTGAGAAATACATTGTAACAATTATTATTGATTACCAAAAATGCGAACTGACAAAATGGTGAAAATAATTTGAAACATAAAAAATCCTAAATTTCACTTTTTAGTCAAGAAAAAATAAGAGACAGCAGTGGCGCTTCCAGTTGAATGTAGAGTTGATCTCTGACTAGGTTCATGCATGCTATTACAATATTTTACACAAAGGACTAAATCTATGATAGCATTGAGATAACCGTTACTGTAAGTTTGTGGATTCGTGCCACAGAGAGGAAATTAAGTTTGTGTTATTTTAAACAAAAGGATACCCATTTCGTCTTCTACATAATTAATTTATAAATTCATGTTTTCATTCATGTTTTAACTCATGTTTTAATTCATGTTTTAATTCATGTTTTAATTCATGTTTTGATTCATGTTTTAACTCATGTTTTAATTCATGTTTTAACTCATGTTTTAATTCATGTTTTAATTCATGTTTTAACTCATAGATGCTTGCATTATTTGATCTAACACAGGGACTAGTAATCAATGTTTCTTTCATTAAAAAAAAAATTGCCGGGTTGGGGGTGGGGGGTAGGGTATTTTTCTAGTCCAGTAAGTGAGGTGGGGACAACATTTAAAGGAAAGACAATTATAAATCTTAAATAATATAACCCACATTTGGACATCTTTATTATATATCTTTCGTTACTAAAACCTTCCATTAAATATAAATTGTGTTCATGTTCATTATTGTTATAATTCTCATAATCTTACAACCATAGATATTATTGTTTTATAACGAGCAATATCATCATCATGTACCGAGCCTGCTGGCGTAGGTGATCATGTCTCTCCACAATGTTCGATCTCGACAGTTATTTATCATTTCTATTTTTGACTTTATGCCAAGTCATGCTATTAAGCTGTCTGGTATTTTTTCTCTTTACTTCCCTATATCTCTTCATCCCTCAATTTTCCCAGTTGTTCAATATATTCCAGTTCTTCTCAAAACATGGCCAAAAATGATGAGTGTTTCTTCCTAACGAGTAATATACATTTAATAACATTGTAATTGGTCGCAGCCAAATAAGAAAGATAACAACCACCGAAATGAAATGTGTCAGAAGATAAACAGGAAACAGCTTAAGGGACAGAGTAAGAAACACCGACCTGAGGAATAAACTCGAACCAGCCATCGAATACATAAAGAAACAACAGATAAAATGGTTCGGTCACATAACAAGACAAAAAGAACTAACAATGACACAAAGAGACATAAACAAACGCTACGAAAACGCCAGATTAAGAGGAAGACCGAGAAAGAGATGGATAAAGGGAATAATAGAGTCACTAGGAGGGATAACACCAGAAGAGGCTAACAGAAGAGCAAAGAATCACAGATTGCATCTCCCCTCAACGCCAACGGCATAGGAGGAATGATAGAAGAAGAAGAATTAAATGTTGGCTTTGTTTTTTTTCTGTTACGTTTGGCTGGGATAGACTGGTTAGTCTGTTACTAGAGGCTCAGCTATGAGCCGGAGTTGGATCAGGATATAGTTCTGGTTCAACAATCCTGGCTTAAGCCATCAGCTTTCATTACGACAGCTAAAAATGACCAAAGACAGGCATTTACATTTAAATAATTATTAGACCAGAGAACCACGAAACCGTGTCGGTTGTAAAATAAAATGTTGTAGTTGTGGAATGAACCACTATCACATTGTCAGGGGGGCGAGAGCACTAATCACAATACCACTAGGGTTTGTATACTACTTTTAATGTTAATTACCTCTTGGCATATTTAGCTGGTACGAGGATTCCATTAATAAGGCTTAAACATTATTCTAAAGTAACCTGAAATCTCCATCTTATGATGACAACAAAATGGAGAGGTAAAGTAATCCATGTTGTTTCGGAACTTACAAAGTTTGATAAAAATAATTACATCCGCTAGAAGAATTAAGAGCATACATTTGAATTCAGCTAAACGCAGTTAAACATATTTTAAAATAGCATTTGTATTGATAGAACAACCATTAAAATAATGACAACAATTTTAGAAAGTAAATAAAAAGACATCACTGATGAAATAAAATATTTCATTGATCGATGAAGTGGGAAAAACCAATAGCAGGACAATCTGCTAAAACTTGGTTGTCTTTTTGTGGATAATTTCAGTTCCTGATCAAACTTGAAGTATACATTTTTATAAACTAGCACAAACAAGACTTATGGCATTTCGGGTGTCCCATTTTATTACCAGTAACTTTCCAGCTCGCCTCACTGCAAGAAGAAAATATTACCTAGTTCAGCAAATTGAAAATTGTTTGAAAAGAATGTGCAAGTAAGCATGACAAAAGAAGCATTAAAAAATAGAACAATAATGAAGATCTCTTAGCTGCAGTCTACGATGCAAAGAAAGCATTTGGATTGATCTGCTCTGGGGCTTCCTGGAATGAGCGCAAAGAAACTGGACGTCAATTTCCTAGAAGACGAACGAGCGGAAATTCAAATCGTTTTATGGCTGAATCGATAGACGTTTCTTCGTCCCCAAGATGCTGCTGTTATTTTGAAGTGGCCTACAAGAATGTATACAAATAATATCTAGACATTTAACATTCTCAAGAGCGATTCACTCGTGTAACATTCTAAAAGAGCAAATTGTGTTCACTAAACACATTCTGACGAAGACAGAAAAAAACAGACATTGAAAAATAAGTCCCAAGTGGTTAGAGTGTTAGAATTTATTATTAAAGTATATGATGGCACATTTTCCCTTGAGCTTTGGGAATCATAATTTTTGACATCTAGATTAATGGCACACATAGAATTTCTTTTGTTAATATTGAGAAATAAATACAAGTTGTGTAGGTTTGATAAAAAAATGTTCATCTCTTGTTGCGAATTGTGAAAAATCGCAGTGTCAATACGAAATATATCCTTGTATATATATATATATATATATATATATATATATATATATATATATATATATATAGGGATACAAGGAAATAAATAATTAGAATCAGAATAGCGAAGGCAGCAATGATTTTCAGAAACCTTGATAAAGTATGGAAATTAAAATTACAAAGCACACAAAAAATGCTCAGAATTTTCAATCAAATGTTATAATCCACCCTAAACTTATGCATACAAAAGCTGGAATACAACAAATAGAATAGAAGTAAATTGAATTCATTTGAAAACAGATGTCAGATGAAAATAATTCGCATACCATGGCATGAATTTAAGACTAGTGAAGAGATGAGAGAAATGGTAAAGATTCCAAAAATATAATCTATAATCAAGAGCCGAAGATTGTCCTATGTTGATCATGTGATGAGAAGAGAAAACAAGAGAATATCAAAGTAAGATTTCAAATGGGGACCAGAGGGTAAAATAAAAAGAGGCAGATCTAGGGAAACATTTAAAAGAACACTGAGGCGAGAGGCAACAATAGCAAGCGTCAGCTCCCTCGCAGAGATTGAGTAACTCGCCAAAAACATGGAAACGTGACGAGGTACAGTGCGGGTTATATACAAGATCTGATGGTTGATCAAAGATCGTCGGACACAAAGAGTCTAGAATGTCTGCCTTATGTGGCGTCTTCAACTCAAAATGACAAAATAGTCTATATATATATATATATATATATATAATGATAAGACATTCTATATACAGAACATTGCAGTAGGAGGAAACCTGATCATCAGAAGCGGCCATGCTGAGCATGTATTTTGGCCCTGTAGCTTTTTGACAATAGAGAGAGGAATGTATGTGTGTCTTGGCCATTCAGCTTTTTGACAATAGAGAGGGGAATGTATGTGTGTCTTGGCCATTTAGCTTTTTGACAATAGAGAGGGGAATGTATGTGTGTCTTGGCCATTTAGCTTTTTGACAATAGAGAGGGGAATGTATGTGTGTCTTGGCCATTTAGCTTTTTGACAATAGAGAGAGGAATGTATGTGTGTCTTGGCCATTTAGCTTTTTGACAATAGAGAGGGGAATGTATGTGTGTCTTGGCCATTTAGCTTTTTGACAATAGAGAGGGGAATGTATGTGTGTCTTGGCCATTTAGCTTTTTGACAATAGAGAGGGGAATGTATGTGTGTCTTGGCCATTACTCCCAGTCTTCAATGTCATCCTGTGTTGAGTCTGAAAGCTCACAAAATAGTCAGCTTATATTAAATGAGATCATAGTTCGAGACTTCGTAAAGAATATATTGTCCATAACTAGTCATCTGTCACAGGCCTATCTCTACCATGCCACAGTCCTGCCTCTACCATGTCACAGTCCTACCTCTACCATGCCACAGTCCTACCTCTACCATGCCACAGTCCTACCTCTACCATGCCACAGTCCTGCCTCTACCATGCCACAGTCCTACCTCTACCATGTCACAGTCCTACCTCTACCATGCCACAGTCCTACCTCTACCATACCACAGTCCTACCTCTACCATGCCACAGTCCTACCTCTACCATACCACAGTCCTACCTCTACCATGCCACAGTCCTACCTCTACCATGCCACAATCCTACCTCTACCATACCACAGTCCTACCTCTACCATGCCACAGTCCTACCTCTACCATGCCACAGTCCTACCCCTACCATATCACAGTCCTACCCCTACCATGCAACAGTCCTACCTCTAAATGCAACAGTACTACCCTTAACATGCCACAGTCCTAACCCTAACATGCCACAGTCCTACCCCGACCATCTCACAGTCCTACCATGCCACAGACTTACCTCTACCATGTCACAGTCCTACCTCTACCATGCCACAGCCCTACCTCTACCATGTCACAGTCCTACCCCTACCATGTCACAGTACTACACTTACCATGCCACAGTACTACCCCCACCATGTCACAGTACTACCCTTACCATGTCACAGTACTACCCTTACCATGTTACAGTACTACTCTACCATGTCACAGACCTACCCCTACCATGTCATAGTACTACCTCTACCATGCCACAGTCATACCCCTACCATGTCACAGTACTACCCTACCATGCCACAGTACTACCCCTACCATGTCACAATCCTACCCCTACCATGTCACAGTCCTACACCTACCATGCCACAGTCCTACCTCTACCATGCCACTGTCCTACCCCTACCATGTCACAGTACTGCCCTTACAATGCCACAGTACTACCCCTACCATGTCACAGTCCTACCCCTACCATGTCACAGTAGTACCCCTACCATGTCACAGTACTACCACTACCATGTCACAGTACTACCCCTACCATGTCACAGTACTACCCCCATCATGTCACAGTACTACCCCTACTATGTCACAGTACTACCCCTACCATGCCACAGTACTACCCCTACCATGCTACAGTACTACCCCTACAATGCCACAGTCCTACCCCAACCATGCCACAGTCCTACCCCTATCATGCCACAGTCCTAACCCTATCATGCCACAGTCCTACCCCTAACATGCCACAGCACTACCCCTACCATGACACGGTCCTACACCTACCATAAAACATTGAGTGATGCTCTTTTCGTGATTTTGAAAGTATGAAATGACTTGTTTCATCATGTTACATCTTGTTACATCTTGTTACCACTTGTTACATATTGTTATCTCTTGCTACATTTTGTTACATCTTGTTACATCTTGTTATATCTTGCTATATCTTGTTATCTCTTGTTACCTCTTGTTACATCTTGTTACATCTTGTTATATCTTGTTATCTCTTGTTACCTCTTTGTTACAACTTGTTACATCTTGCTATATCTTGTTACATCTTGTTACCTCTCGTTACATCTTGTTATATCTTGTTATATCTTGTTACCTCTTGTTATATCATGTTACTTTTTGTTACTTCATGCTACCTCTTGTTACATCTTGTTACATCTTGTTACCTCATGTTACCTCTTTTTACATCTTGTTACCTCATGTGACCTCAGTCATCTGTCACAGGCCTATCTCTACCATGCCACAGTCCTACCTCTACCATGCCACAGTCCTACCTCTACCATGCCACAGTCCTACCCCTACTATGTCACAGTCCTGCCTCTACCATGTCACAGTCCTACCTCTACCATGCCACAGTCCTACCTCTACCATGCCACAGTCCTACCTCTACCATGCCACAGTCCTACCTCTACCATGTCACAGTCCTACCTCTACCATGTCACAGTCCTGCCTCTACCATGCCACAGTCCTGCCTCTACCATGCCACAGTCCTACCTCTACCATGCCACAGTCCTACCTCTACCATGCCACAGTCCTACCTCTACCATACCACAGCCCTACCTCTACCATGCCACAGTCCTACCTCTACCATACCACAGTCCTACCTCTACCATGCCACAGTCCTACCTCTACCATGCCACAGTCCTACCCCTACCATATCACAGTCCTACCCCTACCATGCAACAGTCCTACCTCTATATGCAACAGTACTACCCTTAACATGCCACAGTCCTAACCCTACCATGTCACAGTCCTACCCCGACCATCTCACAGTCCTACCATGCCACAGACCTACCTCTACCATGTCACAGTTCTACCTCTACCATGCCACAGCCCTACCTCTACCATGTCACAGTCCTACCCCTACCATGTCACAGTACTACACTTACCATGCCACAGTACTACCCCCACCATGTCACAGTACTACCCTTACCATGTCACAGTACTACCCTTACCATGTTACAGTACTACTCTACCATGTCACAGACCTACCCCTACCATGTCATAGTACTACCTCTACCATGCCACAGTCATACCCCTACCATGTCACAGTACTACCCTACCATGCCACAGTACTACCCCTACCATGTCACAGTACTATCACTACCATGTCACAGTACTACCCCTACCATGTCACAGTACTACCCCCATCATGTCACAGTACTACCCCTACCATGTCACAGTACTACCCCTACCATGTCACAGTACTACCCCTACCATGCCACAGTACTACCCCTACAATGCCACAGTCCTACCCCAACCATGCCACAGTCCTACCCCTATCATGCCACAGTCCTAACCCTATCATGCCACAGTCCTACCCCTAACATGCCACAGCACTACCCCTACCATGACACGGTCCTACACCTACCATAAAACATTGAGTGATGCTATTTTCGTGATTTTGAAAGTATGAAATGACTTGTTTCATCATGTTACATCTTGTTACATCTTGTTACCACTTGTTACATATTGTTATCTCTTGCTACATTTTGTTACATCTTGTTACATCTTGTTACATCTTGTTATATCTTGTTATCTCTTGTTACCTCTTTGTTACACCTTGTTACATCTTGTTACATCTTGTTATATCTTGTTATCTCTTGTTACCTCTTTGTTACATCTTGTTACATCTTGTTACATCTTGTTATATCTTGTTATCTCTTGTTACCTCTTTGTTACACCTTGTTACATCTTGCTATATGTTGTTACATCTTGTTACCTCTCGTTACATCTTGTTATATCTTGTTATATCTTGTTACCTCTTGTTATATCATGTTACTTCATGCTACCTCTTGTTACATCTTGTTACATCTTGTTACCTCATGTTACCTCTTTTTACATCTTGTTACCTCATGTGACCTCTTGTTACATCTTGTTACATCTTGCTACGTCTTGTTACCTCTTGTTATATCTTGTTACCTCTTGTTACCTCTTGTTACATCTTGTTATATCTTGTTACCTCTTGTTATATCATGTTACATCTTGTTACCTCATGCTACCTCTTGTTACATCTTGTTACCTCATGTTACCTCTTGTTACATCTTGTTTCATCTTGTTACACCTTGTTACATCTTGCTACGTCTTGTTACCTCATGTTACCTCATGTTACATCTTGTTACATCTTGTTACTTCTTGTTACTTCTTGTTACACCTTGTTACCTCTTGTTACATCTGGTTAAATTGTGTTACACCTTGTTACCTCATGTTACCTCATGTTACCTCATGTTACATCTTGTTACTTCTTGTTACTTCTTGTTACACCTTGTTACCTCATGTTACCTCATGTTACCTCATGTTACATCTTGTTACTTCTTGTTACTTCTTGTTACACCTTGTTACCTCTTGTTATATCTTGTTACTTCTTGTTACATCTTGTTACCTCTTGTTACCTCTTGTTAGCTCTTGTTACATTTTGTTACCTCTTGTTATATCTTGTTACTTCTTGTTACATCTTGTTACCTCTTGTTACCTCTTGTTAGCTCTTGTTACATTTTGTTACCTCTTGTTAGCTCTTGTTACATTTTGTTACCTCTTGTTATATCTTGTTACATCTTGTTACCTCTTGTTACCTCTTGTTAGCTCTTGTTACATTTTGTTACCTCTTGTTATATCTTGTTACATCTTGTTACCTCTTGTTACCTCTTGTTAGCTCTTGTTACATTTTGTTACCTCTTGTTATATCTTGTTACATTTTGTTACCTCTTGTTACCTCTTGTCACCTCTTGTTAGCTCTTGTTACATTTTGTTACTTCTTGTTAGCTCTTGTTACATCTTTTTACCTCTTGATAGCTCTTGTTACATCTTGTTACATCTTGTTACCTCTTGTTAGCTCTTGTTACATTTTGTTACTTCTTGTTAGCTCTTGTTACATCTTTTTACCTCTTGTTAGCTCTTGTTACATCTTGTTACCTCTTGTCACCTCTTGAAATCTTTTCTTATCCCTTGTTATCCTTTGTTACCCCTTGTTACTTCTTCTTATCTCTTCTTACCTCTTGTTATTTCTTGTTAGCTTTTGTTACCTCTTGTCAACTCTTGTTACTTCTTCACGTTCCTCAATTATTTGTTTGGTTCGGCCGCGTGACCACCTGCGTTATGACGAAACCTAGTTTGATTACCTTGACGTAGCCCCACATAAACACACACATACATAGAGACATACACCACACACAATCACACACACACCCACACACTCCCACACACAGAGGAATCAACATTAATCAAAGCTACAATGAAATGCATTCAATTTGTATAGAATAGGGATTAACCTGATGCAAGCTTGTGGCATTTGGCGGAATTGCGATTTCTGGGAGTGTGGAGACGGCGTGGAAAGAGGGGGAGGGGGAGGGGAGGGGGGAGAAGGGGAGGGGGGGAAGGGAAGAGGGGGGAGGAGGTGGAAGGACGAATAGAAAACATCCGTGCTCAAGAGAAGAAAAGAATAAAAGTGGAATAAGAAACGTTTCTTAAAAGCATACCAGTTGGAAGATGTCCTTCAAAAATCAGAAATCATGCATTATATTTAACTAGTTTCCTCACAGGAGGACGCTGCTCTGCCATGCAGAATATATTTCTCTTCTTCTAGTATCCTTTGAAAGTAGTCTCTAGGTTGTCTGTCTTTGATGTTTGGACTTCTGTTTGTTTTTGCTTTTTTTGATCGACCCTTTCACTACTTTTCAGAAACTATACCCCGTGTTACTGTTCTTTCTCTAGAGTCATTGTGACATTTGATACGGTCAAAATAATATGCAACTTTTCTTAAGTAAACTCAACATATTTGACTGCATCCAGATTGAACGATCAAGAGAGAGCTAATGCAAAACATAAACCCACCTCCCAACAGTGCCCCTGAAACAGACTAATCAATTTGGTCAAGCTAGTTGGGATCGATGCGATAAGACAAGCTGGTATAACCGCCCACCCTCCCCACTTAAAGACCAAGACGAAGACACATGTTGCACTGGATGGCAATAAAAGTATGGCTTGCCGCAAACTAACGATATAACGCACTTGAGTCCATTTAACGTCATTTAAAAACTCACAATAAAAGTATGGTTTGCCGTAAACTAACGATATAACGCGCTTGAGTCCATTTAACGTCATTTAAAAACTCACAATAAAAGTATGGTTTGCCGTAAACTAACGATATAACGCACTTGAGTCCATTTAACGTCATTTAAAAACTCACAATAAAAGTATGGCTTGCCGTAAACTAACGATATAACGCACTTGAGTCTATTTAACGTCATTTAAAAACTCACAATAAAAGTATGGTTTGCCGTAAACTAACGATATAACGCACTTGAGTCCACTTAACGTCATTTAAAAACTCACAATAAAAGTATGGTTTGCCGTAAACTAACGATATAACGCGCTTGAGTCCATTTAACGTCATTTAAAAAGTCACGATGAAAGTAATAACCATCCGGTGAGCACAGAAGAAGAAATATAAACTTACTTTCCAATTGTCCTTGGTTTTCTGATTTATTAAAGTTTGTTTTCTGTTCCATTAAAGTTTGTTTTCTGTTCTATTAAAGTTTGTTTTCTGTTCTATTAAATGTTGTTTTCTGTTCTGTTAAAGTTTGTTTTCTGTTCTGTTAAAGTTTGTTTTCTGTTCTATTAAAGTTTGTTTTCTGTTCTATTAAAGTTTGTTTTCTGTTCTATTAAAGTTTGTTTTCTGTTCTATTAAAGTATGTATTATGTTCTATTAAAGTTTTTTTTGTTCTGTTAAAGTATGCTTTCTGTTCTCTTAAAGTTTGTTTTCTGTTTTATTAAAGTTTGTTTTCTGTTCCATTAAAGTTTGTTTTCTGTTCTATTAAAGTTTGTTTTCTGTTCTATTAAAGTTTGTTTTCTGTTCTATTAAAGTTTGTTTTCTGTTCTATTAAAGTTTGTTTTCTGTTCTATTAAAGTATGTATTATGTTCTATTAAAGTTTTTTTTTGTTCTATTAAAGTTTGTTTTCTGTTCTATTAAAGTTTGTTTTCTGTTCTATTAAAGTTTGTTTTCTGTTCTATCAAAGTTTGTTTTCTGTTCTATTAAATTTTGTTTTCTGTTCTATTAAAGTTTGTTTTCTGTTCTATTAAAGTTTGTTTTCTGTTCTATTAAATTTTGTTTTCTGTTCTATTAAAGCTTGTTTTCTGTTCTATTAAAGCTTGTTTTCTGTTCTATTAAATTTTGTTTTATGTTCTATTAAATAATTTTAAATAAACATTTTTGTTCTGTCCACATTTGAGGACTTTTCTATTGCTTATTATCTAATGACATTTTATTTTAAAACTCAGCTTATGCCCAGACACCACACCTCAAGTTGCATATGATAACGATAAAATAAATGAGTGATAAATGAATTAAACACAAATATTAGTTTAGTCGATAAATCATGTTCATTGCATCCCCACCTATGCACGTTCTCCAATTTGAAACACGTCTCTAGCGTAAAGCTCTAACGAAAGCACCGACGATGGCTCAAGATCAGATTCATGAACTCCGTTGCACTGGGAAGGCCTTGAAGCAGGTTTCCTTAGTTGCCTCTTACGACTTGCGTGGCAGGTGACAGCTTTTCTGCCCTCACTCTTGATGGACCTCGGCAACCACGCCAGCGAGTAGAAATAATAGAAATCAGAAATACAAATATTAAACATATCGGTAGAAATACAAAGAAGTCAGACAAGGCTGTGTTCCGTCGCCGGATTTGTTTTCACTTTACAGCGAAAATATTATGAGGTCAATAATAGATATAAAAGGAATTGAAGTCAACAGTCACAGCTTAAGCAATTTGCGAAAAGCGGATGACACAGTCTCAATAGCAGAGACAGTGAATGTACTGCAAGAAATGATAGACATAATAGTAAAAGAAAGCATCAAGAAAGGTCTCAGTCTGAATTATAAGAAAAAAAAAGATGTGATGGTCATATCGAAGAAACAATCATCACCATCAAACAGCATAAGAATAAACAGGGCAAATCTGAAACAAGCGCAACGCGTCAAATACTTGGGCACAATAATAATATTAGATGGAATATGCACCACTGAAATAAAAAGCAGAATAGCTCAGACCAAAATAGCATTTAAAAAAATGAAAAACATCATATGCAGCAAAGTTATGTCAATAGAAGTGAGAAAGAAAGTTCATCGGTGCTATACAGAGCCAATTCTGACCTATGGAAGCTAATCATGGACTTTAAACAACAACAAAAATGAAAAGACGATTAGAGGTCACATAGTTTCTCGGAATTTTTCTCAGAAGAATGTTGAAACTTCCCTGAACAGCCAAAAAGACCAATGAGGAAATTCTCAAAGAGGCCAACATAAAAAGGGAACTCCTAAGAAACATCAGAAAGAATCAATCAACATTCTTCGGGCACATCATGAGAAGAGAAAAATTTGAATATTTATTTACAACTGACAAAATACAGGGAAAAAGAAATCGTGGACGACAAAGAAAGAACAACTAGATAGCTTGGTGTCATGGCATGGAAAACAGCCAACAACAGAGCTGATTCGATGCATGGTAGATAGAAGTTTGTGAAAGGACATGATCGCCTACGCCAATCGTTATAGCACACGATACTGATGAGGAGAAATTCAAATATAACAAAAATAGGTAGAAATAAAAATATAATAAATATCGGTATAAATACAAATATAATACATATTGGTATAAATACAAATATAATAACTATTGGTATAAATACAAATATAATAAATATTGGTATAAATACAAATATAATAACTATTGGTATAAATACAAATATAATAACTATTGGTATAAATACAAATATAATAAATATCGGTATAAATGCAAATATAATAAATATTGGTATAAATACAAATATAATAACTATTGGTATAAATACAAATATAATAAATATCGGTATAAATACAAATATAATAAATATTGGTATAAATACAAATATAATAAATATCGGTATAAATACAAATATAATAAATATCGGTATAAATGCAAATATAATAAATATTGGTATAAATGCAAATATAATAAATATTGGTATAAATACAAATATAATAAATATCGGTATAAATACAAATATAATAAATATCGGTATAAATACAAATATAATAACTATTGGTATAAATACAAATATAATAAATATCGGTATAAATACAAATATAATAAATATCGGTATAAATATCTCTTGCTTTGTGTAGTACAGTTCATGAAGCAACACTGCTCTACCGCGATTCAACCTTTGACCCTCGTCCATGCTAATTGTGGTGACAGCAGAAGATCAATTCTCTGAGATGTTTATTCAGAATAAAGATCATCTGTCTCTTTCTGACATTCGCCCGATGACTACTAAGGGATTGAATAATCCTCTTCATCATCCGCCTTTACAAAAGATGTTGGAAGGGCATAGGTGAGTTACGTTCTTGTTTGAACTAGGATGTAAATTTCGCGCCTTTCAGCCAAACACATCCGACTTCAGAACGGCATTTTTGAGTACCGGGTCTGCCTACTCGCTTGGCCAGACGAAAAAGTTTGTTTCCTGGAGTATCGCTAGGATATGGAGCAGGGTCTTGATCAGGTCTGTTGTTCGCCGATCCTCATTCATGCAGTCAGCTATGGGTCGCTGACCACACTCAGCTCAACTGCTGGATGGTCGTCTTCGAGTAAGGATAATGAGATGAGCTCAATGTTGTCAAATATATCAATGGTAAAACCCGAAAAAATGAAACACATCCAAATATATATATATATATTGACATCTCACTACAACATTGTGATAACGCTGAAGAATTCATCTCTTTATTTATAATTTATCGGCTTATGTATTAATTGCATACTTTTTTGTATTAATTGGTCACTGCATTTATCAATTTTAACCATATGTGTTAATTTATCAATATATGCCTTAATTTAACACTTAATGTTTAATTTATCACTTTATACATTATTTTTTTAATGCATTATGCACACTTCGTGTATTAATTAAAAAATTGCTTGCATAAACTTATCATTTTTGTATTAATTTAGCATTCTAAACATTAATTTATAACTTTACGTATTAATTTATCAGCTTGTTTTAATGTATCGGTTTATGAATTAATTTATCAATTTTTACTGTAATTTAAGGCCTTAAGTATTATTTTACAATTTGATATGTCTAACACAGGATCTAGTTATAACGACTTCCAATATCACAGAACACATCCAACAATAATAATATAAACGAACATAAATCAGGCAACTAAAATTAATTATAAAATCAAAAATATACATAAAAAAAAAAGTACCCCCCGTCACGCCGAGTGGCGTATAGGGAAATATGGTGTTAGTGACCCTATATTTTACAGACCTTCAGCACATGATTTTTTGGGGTAATGTGGTCGGTATTACGCCCGTGCTGCTTTTACTTTCCCAGAAAAAATCAGGTACCCATTTAAGGCTGGGTGAACCCGGAGCCGTCGGTTGGGATCGAACCCTACCCCTTGTCCGTAGTAGTCCAGTTCACTAACCACTGAGCTATCGCGGCTCCTACTAATTTTTAGGGAATTAGTAAAACCCAGGTGTCCTCGCCAGGGTACGAACCCCGGCTGTTGCCGTGGTAAGCCAACCGCCTATCGATTGCGCTAACCGGACACCCTAAAAATATACATATTATACATATATATACGGGCTAGAGTCATTGCAAACATATGGACTGACATTGATTAACGACTAGCCACATTAATTCAATAAATTGTACACATAAACAGAATAAATACACAACACTGAATTTATTCATGAAATGATTAAACCTGGCCTATAGCACTGGAAAGATCTTGGTAACTTTGTCAAGAATGTTCATCATCACAATAATCATTACCGCCATGTCCACGTTGTTATCGGTATCATGTAAAAAGTAAAAGTAAAGTGCCCCCGTCACGCCAAGTGGCGTATAGGGAAATATGGTGTTAGTGACCCTATATTTTACAGATCTTCAGCACATGATTTTTGGGGTAATGTGGTCAGTATTACGCCCGTGCTGCTTTACTTTCCCAGAAAAAAATCCGGTACCCATTTAAGGCTGGGTGAACCCGGAAGCCGTCGGTTGGGATCGAACCCTACCCCTTGTCCGTGGTAGTCCAGTTCACTAACCGCTGAGCTATCGCGGCTCCCATTACCATCTTCACTCTCATCATTATCATAACTATCCTGACTTTCGTCGGCATCATCATCACCATCTTCAACCTCATCATTATTATCACCATCCTGAATATCGTCATCATCATCATCATCACCTTCACCCTCACCATTATATTATCAACATCTTCCCCCTCATTATCATTATCACCATCTTCCCCCTCATCATTATCATCACCATCATGACTATCATCATCACCACCGTCACCCGCATCAGTATCATCCCTATCCTGACTATCATCAGCACCATCATCATTATCATCATCATCCTGACTATCATCAGCCCCATCACCATTACCATCAGCACCATCATCATCAGCACCATCATCATCATCATCACCCTCATCATCACCATCCTCGCCATCTTTCCCGTCATCATTATCATCACCATCCTCACTATCACTATCATCATCATCACTATCCCCACTATAATCATCATCATTATCATCGTCATCCTCACCATGTTCACCACCACCATCGTCATCAACTATCATGCCTCCTCTTTACGTCACTCCACAGCTGTCTGCCCAGACATATGCGTATTAATTCTAACTTTAAACCTCCCACGAGGCCTTACACTAACTCCGATTTGTCTTCACTACGTTTAGCATTGTCTCCCTTTATTTCTCCTGTTTGTCCTGCTATATTTCAGTTGTCCCATTTCTGACCACATGACCTAAATAAATTTATTAGACCCGCTGGATGGTGATAATTTACTCTATTTTTGCTTTGGCGCCATTTACGAACATTGTCCTGACTCAGTTTTTATTTATTTTATCTTTTTACGACGCTATTCTTAATGAGGAAACTATTCGTAAATTGAGGGACGAAGACATAGAGGGAAGTATAGAGAAAAGATACCAGACACCTTAAGAGAATGGCTTGGCAGAAGGTCAACAACAGAAATGGTAAATAACTGTCGAGATAGAAAGTTGTGGAGGGACATGATCACCTACGCCAGCAGGAACGATACTTGATGATAATGATGATGATGATGATGATGATGATGCTGATTCTCAACGACCTCTTCTGTAAAAATTAAGTTTATGAGCTTCCAAACAAATTCCACGTCAATTATTCGATTAGTGTGGTCTAGACGTAGGCCCTCTACTTCTGTACATGACCGTTCTGGGTTCGAATCACGCCACATGTAGTGGAAATTATTAAGTTTGAATCCATGGTTTCTTCGTGGCTTTACCCTTCCTCGGTCTCTTGGTAGTGAGATTCGACGTCTAGCTCTCTCTTGGTAGTGAGATTCGACGTCTAGCTCTCTCTTGGTAGTGAGATTCGACGTCTAGCTCTCTCTTGGTAGTGAGATTCGACGTCTAGCTCTCTCTTGGTAGTGAGATTCGACGTCTAGCTCTCTTTCTTGGTAGTGAGATTCGACGTCTAGCTCTCTCTTGGTAGTGAGATTCGACGTCTAGCTCTCTTAGAAAACAGCGAAAAACAGAAAGTCCCGCGTGCACTCGGCGCACGTTAAAACCACCCGTATTTAAAAATAGAAAAGAGTTATATAAAATAGCCGCTACTCGGGCAAAATCGATAAGCAGTCTACCAGTGACGAAGACAAATGTGTAGAGCCGGAAGTGGCAAATTTCACGGCTTGCCATAAACTAGCGACACAACACACCCACCCCCTCTTAAAGAGTGAACGCTTAGACGTAGAAGAAGCAGAGTGACAAAGGGGAGGGGAGAGTTGTTCCAATGTGCAGTATTTACTTCCGCATGTCAGGACTGACTCTCTAGTGTTACCAACATCAACCAAAAAGTAAATAGAAAATGTTGGAAATGGATAGGCCCCGTTCTATGAATGCAACGAACAAGGCATCCGCATCTAACATTTAACTTGGACACCACCTGGCAAACAAAGAAGAGGCAGATTGTTGGGGACATGGCGACGAACCATACATGATGAAATGAAAGAGGATGATATGTTTTGGCGAGAGTTGTCCGTGCTTGCTCTAGACCAGATTGGGTGAAGATCTCTTGTGAGTGCTCTATGAGGGGTGAAGATCTCTTGTGAGTGCCATATGATGGCTGAAGATCTCTTGTGATTGCCATATGATGGGTAAAGATCTTTTGTAAGTGTCCTTTGGTGGGTGAAGGTCTCTTGTGGATGCCTTATGATTGGTGAATGTATCTTGTGAGTGTCCTATGATGGGTGGAGATCTCTTGTGGATGCCTTATGACTGGTGAATGTATCTTGTGAGTGTCCTATGATGGGTATAGATCTCTTGTTGATGCCCTATGTTGGATGGAGATCTCTTGTTCATGCCCTATGATGGGTGGAGATCTCATTGAGTGCCATATGATGGGCTGAAATCTCTTGTGGATGCCCTATGATGGGTGGAGATCTCATGTGAGTGCCCTATGATGGGGTGAGATCTCTTGTGGATGCCCTATGATGGATGGAGATCTCTTGTTGATGCCATATGATGGGTGGAGGTCTCATGTGAGTGACCTATGATGGGTTTAGATTTCTTGTGGATGCCCTATGATGGGTGGAGATCTCTTGTGAGTGCCCTATAATAGATGGAGATCTCTTGTGAGTGCCCTATGATGGGTGGAGATCTCTTGTTGATGCCCTATGATGGGTGGAGATCTCATGTGAGTACCCTATGATGGGTGAAGATCTCTTGTGGATGTCCTTTAATGTGCAAATGTATCTTATGGGGCCGTATGCTCCAACCGGAGTTCAGAAGATTAAGAAGAAGAATCAGGTCTGACTCTTTACATCATCAACAGCATCATTGAGTGCCGTCTTCGCATCGAAGGTTGGTTACCATGAAGTGCCATTCCGCTCTGTCTCTTGCTTTGATGGTGCAGGTTGTCATAGGCTGACTGTCCATCTTTTGCTTTTACTCGTCCATGTTTGTCATGGTCTGCCTCTGCCTCTTTTACTTTATATTTTCCCTTTCAAGATTACTTTTAGTATGCTGGTGTGTCTTTTAAGATGCCTCAAAAATCTTATTTGTCTTGTTTAAATTGTACTCAGTAGTTCTCTTCTCATTTTTAGTTGTTTTGATACTTCATCGTTTGTTTTCTTTTCTTTCCATCTCTACATAGCACCGGAAAGCTCTTTTCATTTTTACTTCCATTGAATAAGATAATGTTGTCAATATCTTGTTTCCTCACTCTTTATAATGATGAATTGATTGAGCTTTTGTGCTCGTCTCCTCTGCCATAAATCGGAATAAATATGAATGTGTAAGAGCAAAAAAATGCAACAGTTTTTTTCATGTATTTCTTTGCGTTTTTTTAACGGTTATCTTTGCTAGCCTTCATTTACAAGAAAGCGTACACAGTTTAAGAGTACACAGTACAGCTTGACATGATACTGACAGCATCACCGAAAAAAAACGTTGTTTGTCATTGGAAAACATGGTCACTATCATATATCCCGCTTACACTTATGAAGGTTTGAAGAGGACCTTTTATCTATTTTTTTTAAACGATTGTACTCCCTTAACTTTTGTTCTGCCGAGCTTGTTAGCAAGACAGCAGATCAGCTGTAGATAGGTCTATTGTTGAAAGAGATGTGAGGTGGACTGGTTGGCCACGATCGGCAAGACGCCGGTCTCGAGACAGAGAGAGATTACGAGTACCTCAAAAGTTGGAGTTATCTCTCTCTCTGTCTCTGCGATCAGGACTCAATCAGAGTAGGATTCCAGACTCTCACATGAAGTCAGCATTTTATTCAGGTTTGCTTTCCTTAGCCTTTGATTGTCCCCGATCTTCCTACAAGGCAGCAGATTGTCTTTTCTGTAGGGGGGATTCTGCCCTTAGATGGTCGGCCCTTCCAGGTTTACGAGCACCATCTGCCCGAGTCACTAGAGGTGACTAACACAGACATGCACACACAAAGATATGAGATGTGACTAACACAGACATGCACACACAAAGATATGACACATGACTAACACTGATGCACATTAAGATAAGAGATATGACTAAACACAGACACACATAAAGAAATGAGACATGATTAACACGGACACACCAAGATATGATGTAGAGAGTCAGTCCTGATGATAAAAAAAGTGGAGGCGCGCTTTGTACGCATGCAATGGGTAGAGTCGTTGCAGAAATCCAAAATACGTAAGGTCACCTTTGTCTATGTCCCTGGACATGCGGGAGTACGGGGAAATGAGAGAGCGGACAGGTTGGCTAGCTGCGCTGTCGTTAAGGACGGGCAACCGATGGATCGGGCGGACATCATCAATGCACTCCGAGATGTGGGAAAAGCACATGACTTCGACAAACACAGATCAACGTCACTTCTTCGGATGATGGAAATGGGAGTTAAGATGGGCACAGCCAGAAATGAGAAACTTGGTGGCCGTGTAAGAAGACTTATCAACCAACATAGAACTGGAGTCGTCAGTCGCTGGACACTGAGGGAATTGCTGAGGAGGGGATCTGAGCACCTATGGACATGTTTGGAGTGCAATGATGATGACCCGCAAATAACTCAATAACTCAATAACACCAAGATAAGAGATATGACTAACAAGACACACACCAAGATATAAGCCATGGCTAGCACACACACACACATACACAAGCTAAGATATGAGCCATGGATTGCACAGAAACACACTAAGATATGAGCCATGGCTAGCACAGAAACACATTAAGATATGAGCCATGGCTTCACGGAAACACACCAAGATATGAACCATGTCTAGCACAGAAACACATTAAGATATGAGCCATGGCTGGCGCGGAAATACACTAAGATATGAAACATGGCCAGCACAGACACACACTAAGATGTGAACCCTGGCCAGCACAGACACCCACCAAGATATGAGCCATGGCTAGCACGGATACACACTAAGATATGAACCATGGCCAGCACAGACACACACTAGGATATGAATCATGGCCAGCCCAGACACACACTAAGATATGAACAATGGCCAGCACATACACCCACTAAGATATCAGCCATGGCCAGCCCAGACACACATCAAGATATGAGCAATGACTAGCACGGATATACACTGAGAGTTGAGGATTCAAGAGAAGCAGAAGAGGAGGTAGAGATCAGCGATCGCGAAAGGTATCCATATGCTTGGGTTTGTTGTTGTCGGCAGACTCTTCTTAACGTGGGAATCATCGACATACGAGACGCAGGCCCCGGTTAACTGTTCACAGGTTCCGTTCAAACAGTTGTCCGAAGATTTTAGAGTGCAGTCTGACCCGTAGAACGTTCCCTTGCATGTACAGTTCCCGATTGACTGTTCACAGGTGTCGTTGAAACAGTTGTCCGGACATTTGAGAGTGCAGTCTGACCCGTAGTACGTTTCCTTGCACGTACAGTCTGCACTTTCCGGGTCACATATGATGTCACAGCCATCAGAACACGTCTGTTCGCACTGTAGTCCAAAATTACCATCGGGACAAGTGTCATTACAGGTATAGCCAGGATGTTTACATTGTAGGAATTTTTCGGATTTTTTCTCACATAAAGGACAGACACTGAGACAAGACCTGGAGTAGTCGTGTACATAGATCCAATGTGAACAGTTGCCGTGACACGTACCGATGAAGACGTTGCAACCTTTGTTACATCCACTACACACTTCACAAAACGACCCAGAATGCCCGTCCAGACAATAGGTGTCTGTAAATGTTTGCACTTTGCACACCGTCAGCGCACTGTCGGCCTGCGAAACGGTCGGTGAGAACTCAATCTTAATGTGTGCCATTGGCGTTTGTGTGGTGACTACAATATTGTTCATAGAAACATTAGGGTATGATATATCATTATACTGGAACACTTCGTCGCCGCTGTCAGAGAAAGCCTTTAGAGTGGCATTCTTTACCCGAATCATAGTGCTAGCTCGATGATAGATTCGAATGGTGTGAATCTTCTGGGGCGTGGCAAAGTTCAGATACCAGTAAACAGGATTGGTTCCACTTCTCACTTTTGTGTGTGTGCAGTTATTGTCATAGAGATTGGTCTTTGTTTTTCCATTAACTGCGGCCTCTGGTCCACATCCGTCTCCTGTATAACAAGCATTAAATGTGTCGGGCTGGTTTGTGTTATCCATTTGTGGCAGCGAGGTACCCATGTGCACGCGGCTGTCCAGGAAAAAAAAAACGAATTACACTCCAAATTCAGTTCTGAAAGCTGGTGACGACGCTTGATAATACCTTAAATCAGCGACTCATAGCTGATTAAAAATTTCAGGAAAAAGTTGCAACTCCACCTCCCAGTGGTGGCTCTAGTACTCATATGACAAAACTGGAAAAAATAAAAAAGAAAAGGTAACCTGATATCCCAAAATGGCTGAAGGCGGAAATGTGAGGCTTAAAAGCGCAGATATCACAGCTTCCTGAACGCTGCAACACAACGTATCTCACTCCAGTTAATAGGAAACGAAATGACAATTTATAGTCGTCCAGTTAAAACGGAAGAAGAAGAAGAGGAAATAATACGAAATGATAATAATTAAGAGGTAATTAAGACAAACAATTAATGTCACTAGATTGTAGAAAAACAGAATAACAAATAATGGCGTCAGAGAAAGTACTGAAACCACGCATTGTATAAAACACACACACTTACATACAATGAAAAGTAAAGAAAACGGCGCAGCTGTTTATCCCACGAGAATGACATCAGCTACTTACGACTGCTGCTCTATAATAAACACAGATAGATGTTTAATGATAGAAGGAAGGTCGAGAGTCACCAGCTAAAAATATCACTTCTTTTTATCAGCTTTACCGTAAACTGATTTAAAAAAGAGCTCTTTATACGTACGCCACCTTCATGTTTACTGCAAGGTCTCAAAATGGCCAAAACAGTAATTTAACTCTTGATAATTAAAAAAAGATATACTTTTCGAAGTTTAATAGCATTTGTGAATAAGACGGGACAAGATACAACAAGAGGTGCCAAATGGATGTGATCTGTTGAAAAAATATTAGTAGAAAGATCACAATAAAGCAAAACAGAAACAGGACACGCATACATTAGTTCGACTGTGAATAATGTCAATGAAGAAAACAATATGGGAGATAATACACTGATTGTACCTTACAACGATAAATGTCCAGACTTAGAAGGAATCAGAAGACAAATGATTCAAGATCCCTAGAAATGGAAACAGAACAATTCAAACAGTATTAATGATAACAATAGAAAAGCTGAAAGAGCAAACATAGAAGACAGCAGCATCAAACATATAACTTGACAGCAGCATCCAACAAAAAAGATATGTGAGTGTTTTCCTGCAATGACAGCATAAAACACCCGGAAATTGAAACTGGAAAATGGCCAAGAAGCCGGACATAGCCTACTTGGTTGCAACAACCCCGCGCTGTCAGATATGCATATTTTCATGTTTGTTTCTTCTTTGTTCCCCGCTGATTTTCGAGATAAATGTAATGGCGACGCAATAAAGACAAGGGGCCACGTGTTTGCGCTTGCATATATTTTCGAGCCGTTTTATTCCTGAACTGTATAAATTGTTCAAGTTTACGACTTTCATTGTATAGCTGCCGCAAATAGGACTTGCAAATATTGGCAAGTTATTGATCTTGGCAACGATTATTTGTTTGTCATGTGATAGTGGTAATGTGTCCTGCAATAAATGCAGAACGATATTTCTTGTGCAAAGATGTACATGTCAAATTCACTTTCTGTATTCTCACTCCTCGTTTTAAAACTTGGAGGTTCTTTTGCTTGCCATGTTTCCATATAAAGAAAGGATACAAAATAGGAAAGGGAATCACAATAAAACAGTAGTTAGACAATACAGGAGGCTTGTGGAAGGTATGGAAAAACAGAGAGGTCTCATCTAGAGGATGATATAGAATTGATAATTTTGTTGTACACGAAGTAGAAAGATATTCATGCCAGCTACAGTTTATAGAGCCGTCGATGTTGACAGACACAACTTGAAGTGATTTTCACAGAATTAAGAATTGAGAAAAGCTATTTGTATACACTATTTTGAGACATTAGAGATGTCTACAGTTACAATTCGTAGTCGTTCAGAGAGGCAAAAGCAGCATGAATCGGCTCCCTCAATGAGATTGAGTTGCTTGAACAGAACAGAAACAAACGAGATTTGATAAAAGATCTTTGCAAGGGTTTGAGACTACTAGAAACAAAATTTAGGAAAGGATAAAAAGTATCTGGGTCTATGCCCTATGTGAGAGTCACGGCTCGAAAGATCAATAGATAGACAGAATTTGTAGAAAGAAGAAACATTTTTACAGATATAGTTTATATAAAGAAGATATTCGTAGAAGGAAGAAACATTTTGACAGACAGTTTATAGAGATAAAATATTTAGACAAAAGCAACTAACAGACCAAAGAGTTCTAAAACAAATTATACAGAAAACAATACTTACAAATAAAACTAAAAAAAGAGAGGGAGATATGACATAAACAACAAAAGGAAATGATAAAGTATAGAGACACAGTATTCTTACAAATGCAATACACAAATAAATGATACTGTGGTCGACATCTAATAAAGGAGAGAAATTTCGCATACTGAAGATATTTTTATAATATTTGGCGGTAGAAAGTTATAAGGAAACAAATTGTAGATGAGTATTATTATATGCAAAGGAATATATATATATATATATATATATATATATATATATATATATATATATATATATATATATATAATCATCATCAAGTACCGGGCCTGCTGGCGTAGGTAATCATGTCTCTCCACAAATTTCGATCTCGACAGTTATTTATCCTTTCTGTTGTTGACCTTCTGCCAAGCCATTCTCTTAAGCTATCAGGTATTTTTTCTCGTTGCTTCCCTCTGTCTCTTTGTCCCTCAATTTTTCCAGTTGTTACAATATATTCCCGTTGCTCTCTTCTCAATTACATGGCCAAAAAATGATGATTGGTTCTTTCTAATATTATAAATTGACCTCTTTCAGAACATTTTCATTTCTCTTCTTAGCTGTCCATGGTATTCTCAACACTCTTCTGTTAAACCACATTTCTACAGACTCCAGTGATTTTCTTGTGGCGATTCATGATTGTACACAGAAGTTACGACAGTGGTTTTCTGATGCCTTCCGTCGGTTTGTTTACGGCTGGCTCCACTAGCCTTTGACTAAAAAGTCTCACCCACAAGGCAGTGGGGTTGTTTTACTTCGGGGTACCCTCCCTTAGCCTTTTACTCTCCCGAGCTTACCTGCAAGGCAGCAGGGCAGCCACAGATTGTACCGATATACTGCATACAGTAGCAAGTAAAATTACTCGACCTTACATCATAAATTAATTAATTAAAAGTTATAACGGACCAAAAGGCACAGACATTCAGTCTAGCCATAAACAAGCGAAAAAACGCATCAACGACCACGCAACGCCATTTTAAGGATGAAAAATCAGACGATGAAGACAAGAACGCAGAGGATGAAGACACTAGTTTAGAAATTACGATAACAAAACTACAACAAAATTACGATAACAAAACTACAATAAAATTACGATAACAAAACTACAACAAAATTACGATAACAAAACTACAATAAAATTACGATAACAAAACTACAATAAAATTATGATAACAAAACTACAACAAAATTTACGATAACAAAACTACAATAAAATTATGATAACAAAACTACAACAAAATTTACGATAACAAAACTATAATAAAATTACAATAACAAAACTACAAAAAAATTGCGATAACATTGCAGGAAAATAGAACTTTAATGCAGATACATTTTATAATGGGAAACAAATTTCTCACAATGCAGAAAATCGGCTGAAGATTGACGGAACGACGAGAGACTACTCAAACTAGCAGTAATTAAGTGAAATATTTTTATTCTAAAGAAATTACATTTTTTTTTTAAATGGAGGTGGATGTCTGCAAACAGGCAATGAAGCCACTTTTTCCAACGTTGAAAATTAGTCCCGCAGAAGAAAGAAGCATAAGAACAAAAGATGGAATAGAAGAAGAAAATGAAGAAAAAACAGAAAGAACAGAATAAGAACAAGAAGAAAGAACAAAAGATAGAACAGAGGAGGAAAAAGAATAAATAACAGAGAGAAGAACAGAAGATTGAACAAAAGAAGAAAAAGAAGATGGAAGAGAAAGAAGAATAGAAGAAGATATAGAAGAATTAAAAATAGAACTGAAAAAAGAATAGAAGAGGAAATAAAAGAAGAAAGGACAGAAGGAGGAATAGATGAAAGAACAGAAAGAGGCATAGCAGAAAAAACCAGGAGAAGGAATATAAAAAAGAACAAAAGAAAGAATATAAGAAAGAACAAAAGAAGAAAAAGAAGAAAGAACGGAAGAAGGAATGGATGAAAGAACAGAAGAATATGAGAAAAAAGAAATGGTTACAGCTTTTTGATGGTAAGAAATGGCCTAATAAAGTTACGACGTTGTGGCCAAAAATGTGTCGTATCAGAAGCTAGGAACGAAGATCTAACTAAAATAAGGCAAGTAAAAATGTAAATATCCTAGGTAGAAATATGAAATGCGACTCATGTCTGTGTGTGATTCGTGTGCCAGTAGCGAAATCATTTGTTTTGATAATCATCATCCAGTGCCATCTCCGCCACGAAAGGTTGTCTACTATGGAGCGCCATTCTGCTCTATCTCTTGCTTTGATGGTGCAGATTGTCATATGCTAGTTTGTCCATCTTTTGATGTTACTCGTCCAAGTTAGTCTTGATCAGCCTCTGCGTATTTTCCCTTCCGATATTACTTTTATTAGGCTGTTGTGTCGTTTAACATGCCTCGAAAATTTCATTTGTCTTGTTCTAGTTGTGTTTAGTAGCTCTCTTTTCATTTTTTGTTGTAAAACTTCATAGTTTGTTTTCTTTTGTTTCCATCCAATTCTTCCTATTCTTCTATAGATCCACATTTCAATGCTTCAGTTTTCTGTTCTGTTTTCTGGTCTAATGTCCATGTTTCTGCACCACGATGGTTTTAATGAATAAAAATATAATCAACAACAGTTGAAAAAAAAAAAAACAAATCAAAGAACAACAGACAGTCCGATGCAGGATCGAACAAGTACTCGACACAGCGCCTTACATTTGCCACAAGAGAATAAATAACACAAGGCCAACTAAGCAAACTTCAGGTCAGGACAAAGGTAAATAACACACCTGATGACAACATAGGTAATACTCCAAATTTCATGGATTTTAAAGGGCACACCTGTGGATTACAGAGATCATCTCTAACCTTACTAAAAACAGGCTCCAGTGAAACAGGTAAACACCTGGGATACCCCTTTGTCAATGTTTGTCTCACGGCTCGCGATGATAATTCTCGCCAATGTTTATATAGAGGTCAGCAAATCTTTGGTCAGTGGGACAAAGATTGATCGCGGAGAAGAAATGAGGAAATCCCAGTTTCCGCTAGAAGTACAAAAAAATATAACGAGCTTTGGGGGATTTCAGGTCAAAGTGACACAAGGGTAGATAATCAACAGCTTCAATCACGCGCTCACTTATTCTTTACCTCTGTCCATCAGAGCATTTCTTGGGCGCTGTTTTCTTTCAATGTCTCGGCCATCGTTGCAATTCTTTGCTGAGAAAGATATTTTTGTTTTTATTTATTTTTTTGGCTTTGATAGACGGCTAGAAGCAGGATGTTTACCAATCGTCCGTAGAAATCACAGACATTCTCTTCCTACATCCACATTCGAATAGCATTTCGGGGGCTGGGTGGTTATAGAGGTAAGACTTCGGCCTCTACACGAGGAGGTCCTGAGTTCGATACACACATAGACGGTGGACAATTTAAAAAAATAAAATAAATTCGAATCCATAGCTTTACACTTTCTTGGTCTCTGAGTAGTGAGATCCGTCTAAAAAAATGGCGAAAAACATGAGGTCACGTATGTATTCTGCGCACGTTGAAGAATCCGTGGCAGTTGGAAATCGGAAAGAGTAGGCATAAAAAAATGGCCGTTGCCAGGGCAAAATTAATGGGAAAAATCAACAGAAAACGGTCAAGTTATCGAGGATAAAAACATAGGAGTACCGTTGATGTCAAACAATATCTGCCTGTATGGCGGGGGACATCTGAGCTCACGGCTTCCAGTGTGAAAGATAGTAAAAAGTGATATTGAGCACAATTCAGTCCCTCGGAAACTTCGCTGATCATCATCACTGCACACTGGACGAACCCATAGGTGCTCCGAAAACCCCCGTTGAGAATCTCGAGAATATTCGAGGAGAATCAAAGCCCATGTGCACGAACTCCGTAGTCCTGGGATCCACGGTGTGAGTAGGTTTTTGTTGACAATTTTGCCCGTGCAGCGACCGTATTGATGGCTTATTCCTACCGATCTTAACTGCCAATGAGTCTTTAACGTGCGTGTATGGACACGGGACCTCCTGTTTATTTCCGTTATTCAAATGGGCTAAACATCAGATCTCACTATCCAAGGAATCAAGGGAGATTAACGTCATAAGGAAACTCCGGATTAATTTTTTCCTATTTTTGAATAGGTAGAATTGGATGGAAACAAAAGATAGCAAACGATGAAGTTTTAAAACAACTGAAAATAACAAAAGAACTACTAAATACAATTAAGACAAGACAAATTAAATTCTTGGGGCATGTTAAAAGACACAACAGCATACTAAAAGTAATATATTGGAAGGAAAAATACAAGGTAAAAGAGGCAGAGGCAGACCAAGACTAACATGGACGAGTAACATCAAAAGATGGACAAGAAAATCTATGACAGCCTGCACCGTCAAAGCAAGAGACAGAGTAGAATGGCGATCCATGGTAGCCAACCTTCGTTGCGGAGAAGGCACTCGATGATGATGATGATTTTTGAAAACAATTACCATTGCTTCTGGTGGGCTTTGAACCCAGATCTAGGGGAATGGATGGTCTCGAGGCAAGGCGCCGGCGTCGAGACGGAGAGATTGTGGGTTCAAATCCCGGCTACGCCGGTTGGGATTTTTATTTATGATTTCTTTCTGCGGCAACCACACCTGTTCTCAGCAGCGAGGCCCAGCTTGAAACGTCAATTACTCATCGACGGAAAAAGTATGAGTAGCTCCGAATTCGGAGTTATCTGCTTGTACGGCGAGGGACCCCTGTGCACACGGCTGCCAGGGAAAAATGGATTAACACACACAACACAGTTCCTAGTCTTTAGGGACTTCATCAGAGATAAAAGTTGGCGAACGAAAAAAAAAAAATAATAACCCAGATCTTTCCTGTTCTGAGGCCAACGTCGTACGTCTGTACTACTCAGTCTCCATAGATCTATAACTGCCTCAGATGAACTGAAAGTAAAAAAAGAAAAGAAGAAAGAACACCGTTGTTGTCGTGGCGTACATAGAATATGAAGTTAATGCCCAATTTCTTTTTACAAGCGAAAATATATTTGTCTAAAGTGGGCAATGTTGCGACATTGCTGCCTATCTTTCTCACAAAGAAAAGGTACTGCCATAATGTAAAGCAGATGAAAGTTATAGAAACAACTTATCATCGCCTATCTTTCTCACAAAGAAAAGGTACTGCCATAATGTAAAGCAGATGAAAGTTATAGAAACAACTTATCATCGCCTATCTTTCTCACAAAGAAAAGGTACTGCCATAATGTAAAGCAGATGAAAGTTATAGAAACAACTTATCATCGCCTATCTTTCTCACAAAGAAAAGGTACTGTCATAATGTAAAGCAGATGAAAGAACGAGTCAAAGGCTGACTTATCATACAACCTTCAAATATAAGAGGATAAAGAAAAGTATTGCAAAGTTCTTTTTTATCTATAGATTGCGGAACCGCGATACAACACAGACCGAGTCGTTCCTGAATTTTATTTGGCTCCTAGTATTAATCTGATTCCAGCCATTATTGTCTGGTCACATATCCGAGTTCGGGCCAAGCTGATATGCCCCGTCAGGAGAAGGGTTTGTGGACATGGACAGTATCGATTATTGATTAAATCACCGGCGTTGAATACATAGCCTGAGCCTGATATTTGAGTAGCTTACAGTCAAGCTATAAATACGTCACTGATTGCTTTGTTCATAAAAAGTATTATCAACAGCGTCTATGAAAGCATAGTACATATAGTACAACCCTAACGTTAATTGAGCGTAAATACAATTACATTGATGGCGTTATGAACGTAATGCACATATGTTTATAACTGACACCTTAGCTGGTTTACCCATTTGTGCTTTTTCATGAAAGATAAAATACACACACGTCTTCAATTGCACATTAAAAGTGATTAATGGGGCAATATCTTCAAATGTAAAAACTTTAGTGGTTACAAAATTCAAAATTGCATCCCCTGAAACTCTCAAATCTGCAAATCTCTCATAGTTTGTGTATGAGCATTAAGTACTAACATATCATTTATGTATACATATTTGCTTCTACAACAACTTTGACGCTTTGTGTGTGTTGTCACAAGCTTCATCCGATTCCTTAAAATATTATTAATTTATAGAACGAGGGGAATGTAAACTAGAATACAGAAGTATATACAAGCCTAAAGGGGAATATATACTACACTACAGGGGAATATATACTAGACTACAGGGGAATAGATACAAGCCTAAAGGGGAATATATACTACACTACAGGGGAATATACTAGACTAGAGAGAAATTAATACTAGACTACACTGGAATGTATACGAGACTAGAGGGGAATAAATACTAGACTACAGGGGAATATATACAAGACTATCTATCTATCTATCTATCTATTGACCTTTCGAGCCGTAACCGGCCCATAGGGCGTAGACCAAGATACACCTTCTCCTATATGAATTTTTGTTCTAGCAGTTTTCTTTTAAAGATATTTTATTAAATCTCGCCATCTGTCTCTGTTCTGTGCAAGCAGTTCTATCTCATTGAGGGAGCCGATTCCTGCTGCTCTTGCCTCTCTCATCAATGTTCTTCTCAGTGTCTCCCTGGGTCTTCCTCTTTTTCTTTTACCTGTTGTTTCCCATATGAGGGCTTGCTTTGCTATTCGATTATTATCTCTTCTCATCACATGTCCAACGTATGACCATCGTCTTTTCTTTATTACTGAAGATATTAGTGGTTGATTGGCGATTTCTCTAATTTCCTCGTTTGTTTTGAATTCGTTCCATTCTATACCAAGTATTTTCCTTAGACATTTATTTTCGAATGCGTTAAACTTTGTTTCTATATCTCTTGTTGTTTTCCAGCTTTCACACGCATACGTAAGGGTTGATAGTACATTTGATTTGAATAGCCTAAGTTTTGTGTTTGTGCTAATGAGTTTTGATTTCCACAACTTTTCAAGGCTTCTGAAAGACATTGCTGCTTTAGCCAGTCTGATTCTAATTTCTTTGCTCGTATCCCCTTCTCGATCAATGTGACTTCCAAGATAGATAAAGTGATCGATCTCTTCTACTGGTTTGTTTTCCATGTATATTTTGTCACTTGTTGGAATCAAACTTTTCATGACTTTAGTCTTTTCATGATTGACCTCAAGCCCAATTATATACAAGACTAGAGGGGAATATATACTGACCTAGAAGAAAAAAAATTATACTAGACTAGAGGGGAATGTATACAAGCCTAGATAGGAATATATACTAGAAACAGGGGAATAAATACTAGACTACAGAGGAATATATACTAGACTACAAGGAAATATATACTAGACTAGAGAGGAATGTATACAAGACTAGATAGGAATATATATACTAGACTAGAGAGGAATATATACTAGCTTCAGGGGAATATATGCTAGACTGGAGAGGAATACACACTAGCTACAGGGAAATGTATACTAGCTACGGGGGAATATATACTAGACTAGAGAGGAATATATACTAGACTAGAGAGAAATATATACTAGACTGCAGGGGAATGTATACTATAGCTTGTTTCATAATTCGTGCCCAAATTTTAAAATCGATAGCTTTTTAACCGCTTGTTGTAAGTTGTTCAAAATTTGCATGTAAAGTTATAATGATTATAACCCAACAGGGAATTAATTTCATTTAAAAAAAAACATTTGGTTATTATTGTTGCTTATTTGATTTATATAAATTTATAACGACCCATTGATGTAGTCAAAACTTAATGTTTACAGTATTTTAAGTTAAAAATAGCGAGTAAAAATCCATACACGGTAAAATTGACGTGTTTGCACGCTTTCACCGTGGTTTTTTTGACACAATTAGACACTTGTAAAAAACACGAGAAATTGTGTGTTCCATTTCCTTTCATTCAGAGGTGGAGACGTGGAACGATAAGATTTATCATGAGTCTTAAAATGAAATTCTGCAGTTTACAAAACATCGCAATAAAAATGTATGACTATTTTTGCAAAGAGGCTAAACGAGGAAGATTATTTCATTCTGTAGAAAACCCTGAGAATAGGACAAGACACATTTTGGATTTATCTAAACGGCAATTTAATCGCTGGATTCAAGCACGTGAGTAGTGTTGGTGGCTGTGAACCCACTCTAAAAGTGGAATAACATGCACCGAAAGACAATAGATTTGGCACCGACTTTGCACGAAACATGCACCAAAACCGTGCAAAAAAAAAAAAAAATTTTTTTTTTCGTATTCGTTTTTTTTCGAACTTCATTATTTTTTTGGGGAAATTTTTTTTGGGGTTCGTCAGTTTGTCGAAACGGTCTACTGTGTCTGAGAGATTAACGCAGGTAAATTCAAAGGAGACTCGGTGCTAATCGTCCGGTGATCCCCTCTCGCGGGTGTGGCGTGACGGCTCTCGCGGTGTGTTAGATGAAAATATTTGTGAAAGAGTATTTTAAAAGAGTATATTTGTGAAAGTAAAAATTCAGAATTATTTAAAAAAATATGTATTTGTGAACGTAAAAAAACTCAGAATTATTAAAAATAAAAAATAAAAAAATAAATAAAAACAATAAAAAGTCTCCCTTCAGGATTCGAACACGGGTCTACTTCGTGACAGGAGGCAACATGTAAAAAAAATGCTGACAAGCAATGACGTTGAAGGTTAGTTTGTCGAAACGGTCTACTGTGTCTGAGAGATTAACGCAGGTAAATTCAAAAGAGACTCGGCTTATTATCTCGGTGGTCGTGATATGCTCTCGCTGTGTGTTAGATGAAAATATTTTGTGAAAGAGTATTTTAAAAGAGTATATTTGTGAAAGTAAAAATTCAGAATTATTTAAAAAATATGTATTAGTTAGAAAAACATGCACAAGTTTGACACGCGAACCAGTTTGGCACAATGCACCAATAGACATCCCCATACAAAAAATTTACTTTGATAATCACTTTTATGATTGATACGCCCCTTACGAAGGCTGATTGTTACGCCCCTTACGAAGTTGCATTGTGCCAAACTGGTTCGCGTGTCAAACTTGTGCATGTTTTTGCACGTTGCAAATCTGGTGCGGTTTTGGTGTAACTTTTAGATGAATGTGGGAGTAGATTTTTATGGTTTTGAGGTCGACTTTTTGAGTATGTGCCTAAATTTGTGTGATCTCAGAGATGAAATGTGTTAGACGAATGACAGGAAACAGTCTGAGAGATAAGCTCAGAAATGAAGAACTGAGAAGAAAGCTAGGAATAGCCCCCATCATAGAATATATAAGGAAACAACAGATAAAATAATTTGGCTAGGTGACAGGGCAGACAGATCAAAAACACAACGAGCCTTCAGCAAAATGTTGTGAGAACACCAGACCCAACTGTCGACCACGAAAAAGGATGGGTCGATGTACAATTAGAAGCGCTAGGAAACATACCAGCAGCAGAGGCGAACAGAAGAGCAAGAGACCGCAAATTATATCTCTCATCGACGCTGTCTTTGTTAAGTCCAGTCCATGGTTCGTTAGTTGATGGTTCGTTAAATCCATGGTTCGTGGGGTTGTGGTTCGTGGTTCGTTAAGTCCAGGGTTCATGGGGTTGTGGTTCGTGGTTCGTTGTGATTTGGTCTAACATTTTTGACCTAGAATATAACTTCCTATTCGTTGTGTCTAACTAGTATGACTATGTGAGTAGCTTTTTGGGATTTTTAGGTCGACTTTTTGAGTATGACCCTAAATTTTTGTGTTCTGGGGGTAAAATGTTTGCGATTTGGCGGGAGTTTGGATGTAACTATCTGATCGATGTGTCTAACTAGTATCAGTATGGAAGTAGATTTTTTAGGAATACAACTAGACTGACAATTGAGCCTGAAGAAACACGTAGAGAATCTCACTAAGAAGGCAACACAAAGACTCCAACTAATGAAAATGTTAGAGAACGAGCAAGGGAATGTTAAAGAACGCTGGAGGCAATGTTAAAGAACGATCGAGGCAATGTTAGAGAACGCTCGAGGTAATGTTAAAGAACGATCGAGGCAATGTTACAGAACGCTGGAGGCAATGTTATAGAACGATCGAGGCAATGTTAGAGAACGCTGGAGGCAATGTTAAAGAACGATCGAGGCAATGTTAGAGAACGCTCGAGGCAATGTTAAAGAACGATCGAGGCGTGATTTGGTCTAACTTTTTGGAGTTTGGAAGTAATTATCTGTTTGATGTGTCTAACTTTTATGAGTATGGAAGTAGATTTGTATGGTTTTAAGGTCGACTTTTTTAATATGACCCTAAATTTGTGTGTTATGGTGGTAAAAATCTTAGTGATTTGGTCCAATATTTTGGACCTTGAATATAACTTCCTGCTCGTTGTGTCTAACTAGTATGACTATGTGAGTAGCTTTTGGGATTTTTAGGTCGACTTTTTGAGTATGACCCTAAATTTTTGTGTTCTGTGGTAAAATGTTTGCGATTTGGATGTAACTATCTGATCGATGTTTCTAACTAGTATCAGTATGGAAGTAGATTTTTTAGGAATACAACTAGACTGACAATTGAGCCTGAAGAAACACGTAGAGAATCTCACTAAGAAGGCAACACAAAGACTCCAACTAATGAAAATGTTAGAGAACGAGCAAGGGAATGTTAGAGAACGCTGGAGGCAATGTTAAAGAACGATCGAGGCAATGTTAGAGAACGCTCGAGGTAATGTTAAAGAACGATCGAGGCAATGTTAGAGAACGCTCGAGGTAATGTTAAAGAACGATCGAGGCAATGTTACTGAACGCTGGAGGCAATGTTACAGAACGATCGAGGCAATGTTAGAGAACGCTCGAGGTAATGTTAGAGAACGATCGAGGCAATGTTACAGAACGATCGAGGCAATGTTAGAGAACGCTCGAGGTAATGTTAGAGAACGATCGAGGTATGATTTGGTCTAACTTTTTGGAGTTTGGAAGTAATTATCTGTTTGATGTGTCTAACTTTTATGAGTATGGAAGTAGATTTGTATGGTTTTAAGGTCGACTATTTTAATATGACCCTAAATTTGTGTGTTATGGTGGTAAAAATCTTAGTGATTTGGTCCAATATTTTGGACCTTGAATATAACTTCCTGCTCGTTGTGTCTAACTAGTATGACTATGTGAGTAGCTTTTGGGATTTTTAGGTCGACTTTTTGAGTATGACCCTAAATTTTTGTGTTCTGGGGTAAAATGTTTGCGATTTGGATGTAACTATCTGATCGATGTGTCTAACTAGTATCAGTATGGAAGTAGATTTTTTAGGAATACAACTAGACTGACAATTGAGCCTGAAGAAACACGTAGAGAATCTCACTAAGAAGGCAACACAAAGACTCCAACTAATGAAAATGTTAGAGAACGAGCAAGGGAATGTTAGAGAACGCTGGAGGCAATGTTAAAGAACGATCGAGGCAATGTTAGAGAACGCTCGAGGTAATGTTAAAGAACGATCGAGGCAATGTTAGAGAACCCTCGAGGTAATGTTAAAGAACGATCGAGGCAATGTTACAGAACGCTGGAGGCAATGTTACAGAACGATCGAGGCAATGTTAGAGAACGCCCGAGGTAATGTTAGAGAACGATCGAGGCAATGTTACAGAACGATCGAGGCAATGTTAGAGAACGCTCGAGGTAATGTTAGAGAACGATCGAGGTGTGATTTGGTCTAACTTTTTGGAGTTTGGAAGCAATTATCTGTTTGATGTGTCTAACTTTTATGAGTATGGGAGTAGATTTGTATGGTTTTAAGGTCGACTTTTTTGAATATGGCCCTAAATTTGTGTGTTATGGTGGTAAAATCTTAGTGATTTATTTTGTTTTGGTTTACCATGAATGTGAGAGAGACAGAGAGAGAGAGAGAGAGAGAGAGAGAATTTCGCTGGTTGATACTTTGTGTGGTTTGATGATAGGACCTGAAGGGCTGATGATGGTGTTGAGGGTGGCACATGATGATGATAGGCTATGAAGGGATGATGATGGTGTTGAGGGTGGCACATGATGATGATAGGACATGATGGGATGATGATGGTGTTAAGGGTGGCACATGATGATGATGATAGGCCATGAATGGTTGATGATGTTGTTGAGGGTGGCACATGATGATGATAGGACATGAAGGGTTGATGATGTTGTTGAGGGTGGCACATGATGATGATAGGACATGAAGGGTTGATGATGGTGTTGAGGGTGGCACATGATGATGATGATAGGCCATGAAGGGTTGATGATGTTGTTGAGGGTGGCACATGCTGATGATAGGACATGAAGGCAGAGGGGGTAGTTCCATTGTCTAAAGATGGCGTTAAGGCAGTCTCGAAAACGCTTATGCTAACCTCAACTACACGCCCCTTTTTGTTAACCAAGGGGACCTCACTCTTGTTAATCATACGACAGATCCGGTTATTTGGTTTTGACCTCTCGTCCAGCCTACTGGACTGCTCCCATTTTGAGCTAGCCACAAGCGGATCGATAGAACTCAAGTTTGCGGCTCCCACCACTACTCCCCTACAAGTTATCGTCTACGCCGAGTTGGACTCGGTGCTCGAGGTGTCCAAGACAAGGCAGATTCTAACAGACTTCGCCGTTTGAGGGAGAAAGAAGAAGAAGAATATGAACACGAGGGAGATTTACAACCTTTTGATGTCGGATATTTTCGTTCGACGTTGTTCCCTTGTTAGTGTCATTCCACGAAACCACTTACCGCCAAGCATCGACCCAACGGCGACCGCGGCCTTTGTCATAAACACCGACCCTGCCCACGAATCCGGAATGTTTCAGCAGAGTCACCGATTACCTCTATTCCAGCTTTGATCAAGGTTTTGTCAAATGGAGGGCGGTTGTGTAGGAAACCCAGACGGTTAAAATTATCAGCAACCGGACAGTAATATATATGATGCATTAATAAAATTGTGAAATATAGAAATTTGTTTTGCTTTACATTGAATGAGAAAGAGCGAGCGTCACTATTTAATATTAGCACACCTTACTACACGACACATGATGATGTTGGTAGCGATAACACACACGACCAATAATCTTTCCTCAAGAACCGCTATCCTGGCACATGATGTTAGCGATACTACAATAACACACCTGTGCCGACGAACTCGTTCCCGCCCGCGAGCTAGTCGTATTTATCTAATCCTTTTCGTAACAATACCCCTTCAACGTCATTGCTTGTCAGCATTTTTTTACATGTCGCCTCCTGTTGCCTATTACCCGCCCCTCCACCTCACATGCCCACCGCCGGCGAATAATAATCGGTTTGAAACTTTGTGTGGTATGATGATGATAGGACATGAAGGGTTGATGCTGGTGTTGAGGGTGGCACTAAAAAAATGTAGTGCGAGATCCACGACCCAATCATTTACGCGATCGCCTATATTTTAAATTTCCCTTCATTTTAAGTTTTTAAAAATATTGATTAATTCTGAATTTTTACTTTCACAAATATACTCTTTTAAAATACTCTTTCACAAATATTTTCCTCTAACACACAGCGAGAGCATATCACGACCACCGAGATAATAAGCCGAGTCTCTTTTGAATTTACCTGCGTTAATCTCTCAGACACAGTAGACCGTTTCGACAAACTAACCTTCAACGTCATTGCTTGTCAGCATTTTTTTTACATGTCGCCTCCTGTCACGTACAGTACCTCGTGTTCGAATCCTGAAGGGAGACTTTTTATTGTTTTTACTTATTTTTTTTATTTTTAATAATTCTGAGTTTTTTACTTTCACAAATACATATTTTTTAAATAATTCTGAATTTTTACTTTCACAAATATACTCTTTTAAAATACTCTTTCACAAAATATTTTCATCTAACACACAGCGAGAGCATATCACGACCACCGAGATAATAAGCCGAGTCTCTTTTGAATTTACCTGCGTTAATCTCTCAGACACAGTAGACCGTTTCGACAAACTAACCTTCAACGTCATTGCTTGTCAGCATTTTTTTACATGTCGCCTCCTGTCACGAAGTAGACCCGTGTTCGAATCCTGAAGGGAGACTTTTTATTGTTTTTATTTATTTTTTTATTTTTTATTTTTAATAATTCTGAGTTTTTTTACGTTCACAAATACATATTTTTTAAATAATTCTGAATTTTTACTTTCACAAATATACTCTTTTAAAATACTCTTTCACAAATATTTTCATCTAACACACCGCGAGAGCCGTCACGCCACACCCGCGAGAGGGGATCACCGGACGATTAGCACCGAGTCTCCTTTGAATTTACCTGCGTTAATCTCTCAGACACAGTAGACCGTTTCGACAAACTGACGAACCCCAAAAAAAATTTCCCCCAAAAAATAATGAAGTTCGAAAAAAAAACGAATTCGAAAAATTTTCTTTTTTTTTTTTTTTTTTGCACGGTTTTGGTGCATGTTTCGTGCAAAGTCGGTGCCAAATCTATTGTCTTTCGGTGCATGTTATTCCACTTTTAGGATGGCTTCACAGCCACCAACACTACTCACGTGACCGTCAATGTTCAAAATATACAAAATCACAAGGAAGAGCAAAAATGTTGGATAATTTCGACAGTGAACTTATTAGAAGTGAAATTCGCAAAATTTTGGGTATGAATGAAACTGTTACCATAAGAAAATTAAAAGTATCGCTGAAAAAGAACAACAGTATTGAAATATCAAAGTCTACATTATGGAGGAATGTGAGAGCTGCAGGCTTTACATTCAGAAAGTATTCCAATGGACGAAACATCATCTGTGAGAAGCCACATATAGTAGTGATGAGAAGCAAGTACTTACGTGAAGTAAAAGAGGTGCGCAAGCAAGGTTATGATATTGTGTACTTGGATGAAACATGGATCAATGCTCACCACACTAACCAAAGGGAATGGCAGTCATCAGATGGAAAGATTAAAAGATTAATACCTAGCAGCAAAGGACAGCGCTTGATAATTGCTCATGCAGGTAGTCGACAACATGGACTAATACAGAATGCAGAGCTCATTTTTCTTTCAAAATCCATAGACAATCGGGATTATCACTCTGAGATGAATGGTCACATATTTAGACATTGGATTGAAAATTATGTTCTCCCATCACTAGATCGACCATTTTGCCTAATAATGGACAATGCAGCGTACCACAACATTGTTGCACTTGAAGATAAAGTCCCGACGTCATCCAGTGCAAAAGATGCTATTAAGATATGGCTCACAAAGGAGCACATACAATTTAATAACATGTACTTAAAACCTGAATTACTATCTCTAGTAAAGCAAAAACAGAGGACAAAGATTTTTCAAATAGATAAGATTATCTAAGAGCACGGTCATATAAGTTTGAGGCTGCCACCTTACCATGCTCATTTAAATCCAATAGAACTAATCTGGGCAAAATTAAAAGGACAAGTGGCAGATGAAAATACAACATTCAAAATATGCGATGTAAAGACTCTTGCTAATCTCGCTTTATTAAATATAGACAAAGATTATTGGGCTAAATGTGAAGACCACGTCTTAAAACAGGAAGAGGAATATTGGAAAAATGATGGTTTGTGGAATGTTCAACCCCAAACAGTTATTAATCTTTTAGACTCGTCTGATTCAGAATGAAAGTATATAGCCCCCACAATGTTGGCCCCTATATTACCTTAAATTAGTTCAACAAACGGTCCTTTTCAGGACCACACAACTATGAAAATTGGACATACAGGTATACCTTGATATTATCGTCCGTGCTCGAACTGAGAAGACAATAATTCTCCTGGTGTTTTGTCTCATTCAGTTATTTCCCCAGTACGGCCACGCCTTTACCTAGTGAAAATGAATCATAGACCAGCAACTACGGTAATTTCTATTATTTAGGGCTTCACAATTTACAATTTTGACAAACATCAAAGAAATTCGCCGCTTTAAGAAAACTGCAGCTGCAAGATATTTGTTAAATATACATTTAAAGGGTCTTTTGCATTCTAATAACATTTGGAAAATTTCAACAGTTTTTAACAAACGGTTACTGAGTAATAGCGTTTTGAAGTTGGGCACGTGATTTGAAACGAGCTATAGACTATCTATCTATCTATTGATCTTTCGAGCCGTAGCCGGCCCATAGGGCGTAGACCAAGATACTCCTTCTCTTATCTGAATTTTTGTTCTAGCAGTTTTCTATTATTTTAAAGATATTTTATCAAATCTCGCCATTTGTCTCTGTTCTGTGCAAGCAGCTCTATCTCATTGAGAGAGCCGATTCCTGCTGCTCTTGCCTTTCTCATCAATGTTATTCTCAGTGTGTCTCTGGGTCTTCCTCTTTTTCTCTTACCTGTTGTTTCCCACATGAGGGCTTGCTTTGCTATTCGGTTATTATCTCTTCTCATCACATGTCCAACATATGACCATCGTCTTTTCTTTATTACTGAAGATATTAGTGGTTGATTGGCGATTTCTCTAATTTCCTCGTTTGTTTTGAATTCGTTCCACGATATACCAAGTATTTTCCTTAGACATTTATTTTCGAATGCGTTAAACTTTGTTTCTATATCTCTTGTTGTTTTTCAGCTTTCACACGCATACGTAAGGGTTGATAGTGCATTTGATTTGAATAGTCTAAGTTTTGTGTTTGTACTGATGAGTTTTGATTTCCAAAACTTTTCAAGGCTTCTGAAAGACATTGCTGCTTTAGCTATTCTGATTCTAATTTCTTTACTTGTATGCCCTTCTCGATCAATGTGACTTCCAAGATAGGTAAAGTAATCGATCTCTTCTACTGGTTTGTTTTCCATGTATTTTCTGTCATCTGTTGGAATTAAGCTTTTCATGACTTTAGTCTTTTCATGATTGATCTCAAGCTCAGTTTTGCTGGCTATTGATGATAGTTCATTTGTGTTTTCCTGCATCGTTTTTATCTGACTGCTGATGAGGACTATGTCATCAACAAAGTCGAGGTCCTCCAAATGGTCTCCTTGAATCCATTCGATGCCTTTATCACCAGTGCAGCATTTCTTCATTATGAAGTCCATAAGAACTCCAAATAACAAGGGCGATAAAATACATCCTTGTTTAACCTAGACTAGAGAGAAATATATACTAGACTACAGGGGAATATATACTAGACTAGAGAGGAATATATAATAGCTACAGGGGAATATATACTAGCTACAGGGGGAAAATATAACAGCTACAGGGGAATATATACCAGCTATAGGGGAATATATACCAGCTATAGGGGAATATATACTAGCTACAGGGGAATATATACCCGCTACAGGGGAATATATATACTAGCTACAGGGGAAGATATACCAGCTACAGGGCAATATATACTAGCTACAGGGGAATATATACTAGCTACAGGGGAATATATACCAGCTATGGGGAATATATACCAGCTATAGGGGAATATATACAAGCTATAGGGGAATATATACCAGCTATAGGGCAATATATACCAGCTATGGGGAATATATACCAGCTATAGGGGAATATATACAAGCTACAGGGGAATATATACCAGCTATGGGGAATATATACCAGCTATAGGGGAATATATACAAGCTACAGGGGAATATATACCAGCTATGGGGAATATATACCAGCTATAGGGGAATATATACAAGCTATAGGGGAATATATACCAGCTATAGGGGAATATATACCAGCTATAGGGCAATATATACAAGCTATAGGGCAATATATACCAGCTATAGGGGAATATATACAAGCTATAGGGCAATATATACCAGCTATAGGGCAATATATACCAGCTATAGGGCAATACATGTATATACCAGCTATAGGGCAATATATACCAGCTATAGGGCAATATATACCAGCTATAGGGCAATATATACCAGCTATAGGGCAATATATACCAGCTATAGGGCAATATATACCAGCTATAGGGCAATATATACCAGCTATAGAGCAATATATACCAGCTATAGGGCAATATATACCAGCTATAGTGGAATATACTAAACTCAGGACATTTGCATCCATAAATGCTGCAAAATTTCCATGAGCATAACTAAAACTGTAGCAAACATTGATTCTGACGTAGCTTGCCGCTCTCCAGTCAGTAGAGATAGAAAAAATGGTAACAGGTTTAATGAATACACATTAAACGACCTAACCATTAAAGAGAACTAGTTTTTAGGCATCATTTTAGAAAGGAAATTAAAATGCTACGGCCACTTAAAAAGACACAGTGGGCTGCAAGAGCAACACGGGAAGGCATAACTCCAGGAATTGAGAGAGCGGCAGACCATGAAGAAGATGGTTACAAGAAATCAAAGATACCTTGAACTTGACAATAGAAGAAGTATGAGATGTGACTAGAGAAACATTCTCTCAGACGAGCTGTAGTGAATGCAACGCTCTGCAAAGAACATGCAACCCGATGATGATCATCATCTTGTAAAGAAGGGGAGGTTAGTAAAGGCGAAACAGAACAAATGACGCGGACTAGTGAAGTTTAAAATACACTCCCCTTTGACATTAAAATATGTCTACTCTACTTTATCGCACACGTACACAACATTTCCCCCCCCCCCCAAACAACAACAAAAACTCCCACTAAACAGAATGTAACATCTGATGCTCATGCCACCTATGTGATGTCAAAGATTATGTAGTTGAGCAGTGGTTAGTGGACTTATCCACTCAGGACACCAGGTCTGATTGTTTTCCCCAATGACCGGCCGTAACGTTCATCGGGGATTGTTTTCTTGCAAGGAAAAACGGCCTGGCGTAGACCTGACATTACAAAAGTGTGCACATATGCAAAAATATATTGCTATTAACATAGTATCCCCTATATCCACACAGGCAGTGGTATCTTCTTCTTCCACAGTTTATTGCTGTACGCACATTAGAACATTTGTTATGAAGGTAAAAACGCACAATTTTACAGAGCGCAACAATATAATAGCATGGACAATCAGGACGAACGCTTTATTGCTTGGTGGAACGGGGGCTAAGAAGATATTTCAAAGTTTTGGATAAGACATCCATGAATAATTGATAAAAAAGTAAAGTAAAGTACCCCCGTCACGCCAAGTGGCGTATAGGGAATATGGTGTTAGTGACCATATATTTTACAGACCTTCAGCACATGATTTTTGAGGTAATGTGGTCGGTATTACGCCCGTGCCGCTTTACTTTCCCAAAAAAAAATTCGGTACCCATTAAAGGCTGGGTGAACCGGAAGTCGTCGGTTGGGATAGAACCCTACCTCTTGTCCTTTGTAGTCAAGTTCACTAACCACTGAGATATCGCTGCTCCCTATAAACAATTTATAGACTGCCTAAAAGATATACATGTAGGTGACACAGACATATGGTTAATATGTAATTTATACTGGGAGCACACAGCAATAATACAATTTAACAAAGAGAAATCTACACCTATTGATATAAAAAGATCAGGAAGATAGGAATGTATCATATCACCAAGCTTGTTCAATCTATACACTGAGCAAATCTTTAAAAACGTCACAGAGTTGCCAGGTCTAAATATTAATGGAAAGATAATCAATAACCTAAGATATGCTGATGATACTGAACTACTAGCAGAAAATGATAAAGATCTACAACAATTACTTAATGTGATAAACATGACAAGCAAACAAATATGGATTAGATATGACTATCAAAAAGACTAAAACTATGACCATAAATAAAGATAATACACACAACCCAGAAGTAGATATCAAAGTTGACGGAATAGACCTGGAGACAGTTCAGAGCTACAACTACCTTTGACATACTATAACCAGTGATGGAAAATGTAACACTGGAATAAACGTCAAAAATTGGAATGTCAAAAAGTAACAAATAACACCAAGGCTAAAACTAAAAATACAGCATTGTCAACATTCCTGTATGGTGCAGAAACATGGACGTTTGACAAGAAAATAGAACAGAAAATTGAAGCCTTTAAAATGTGGATTACAAGAACAGGAAGATTTGGATGGAAAGAAAAGAAAAGAAAACAATAAATTCTAAAGAAAATTAAAAATGAAAAGAGAACTACTAAACAAAATTCAAACAAGACAAATTAGATTTTTATTTTACTTAATATTACAGTACTAATACTCACAATGCAAAAGCGCATAGTACTAAGTCTTACATTACAGAGCATCACAAAACAAACCAACACCGTATCTAAGTCTCACAGAGCATCACAGAACAGACCAACACCGTATCTAAGTCTCACAGAGCACCACAGAACAAACCAACACCGTATCTAAGTCTCACAGAGTATCACAAAACAAAACAACACCGTATCTAAGTCTCACAGAGCATCACAAAACAAAACAACGCCGTATCTAAGTCTCACAGAGCATCACAAAACAAAACAACACCGTATCTAAGTCTCACAGAGCATCACAAAACAAACCCACACGGTATCTAAGTCTCACAGAGCATCACAGAACAAAACAACACGGTATCTAAGTCTCAAAGAGCATCACAAAACAAAACAACACCGTATCTAAGTCTCACAGAGCATCACAAAACAAAACAACACCGTATCTACGTCTCACAGAGCATCACAAAACAAAACAACACCGTATCTAAGTCTCACAGAGCACCACAGAACAAACCAACACCGTATCTAAGTCTCACAGAGCATCACAAAACAAAAGAACACCGTATCTAAGTCTCACAAAGCATCACAAAACAAAACAACACCGTATCTAAGTCTCACAGAGCATAACAGAACAAAAGAACACCGTATATAAGTCTCACAGAGTATCACAAAACAAACCCACACCGTATCTAAGTCTCATAGAGTATCACAAAACAAACCCACACCGTATCTAAGTCTCACTGAGCATCACAAAACAAAAGAACACCGTATCTAAGTCTCTCAGAGTATCACAAAACAAAACAACACCGTATCTAAGTCTCACAGAGCATCATAAAACAAAAGAACACCGTATCTAAGCCTCACAGAGTATCACAAAACAAACCCACACCGTATCTAAGTCTCACAGAGTATCACAAAACAAAAGAACACCGTATCTAAGTCTCTCAGAGTATCACAAAACAAAACAACACCGTATCTAAGTCTCACAGAGTATCACAAAACAAAACAACACCGTATCTAAGTCTCACAGAGCATCACAAAACAAAAGAACACCGTATCTAAGTCTCACAGAGCATCACAAAACAAAAGAACACCGTATCTAAGCCTCACAGAGCATCACAAAACAAAACAAAGTCTCACAGATCATCACAGTACCAAACCTTATAGTGCAAAAACCCCTAAAGTACTAAGCCTCTTAGTACGACGCTCACAATACAGAACCACAAAATAAATAACTTCACAGTTCTCTATACATTAAAGTGCCACATATCAGAGTGCAGAATCTCACACTAATTAGTCTCGCAATACTAAATAATGGCTATTGGAACATTAAGTGAAGGGAAGATATGACAAGCATTGGTCATCGTTCTGTTTTTATTGCAGTTTTTGATAGCTAGATACGCATTTTGGCATCAGAATCTCATCCGTCAGGATAGATGGATAGTGCCCACTATTTCACTTTCACGCAAAAAAATTAATACGACATTTATCATGAGATCGTAAGTGAATAGTTGCAATGAAGACAAATAGGATGATATCATCATCATCAAGTACCGTGCTTGTTGGCGTGGGTGATCATGTCTCTCCACAATTTTCGATCTCGACAGTTATTTATCATTTCTGTTGTTGACCTTCTGCCAAGCCATTCTCTTAAACTGTCTGGTATCTTTTCTCTTTGATTCTCTCGGTCTCTTCGTCCCTCAATTTTCCCAGTTGTTATAATATATTGCAGTTGTTCTCTTCTCAATACATGGCCAAAAAATGATGATTGTTTCTCCCTAATATTTTAAATTAGCTCTCTTTTTGCTTTGGCCTCTTTCAGAACGTTTTCATTACTCTTCTTAGCTGTCCATGGTATTCTCAACATTCTTTTGTAAAACCACATTTCTACAGACTCCAGTGATTTTCTTGTCTGTTGTCCTATTGTCCATGATTCATATCCATATGTTGAGACTGGCTCTACATAACATTTAAGAACTCTTTTTCTTGTTTCTATTGTCAAAACGGGTAATATAAACTGGCATAAAATAGTGACAAATTGTTACAACAGAGCTAATGTATGTTTGGAGTAATTAATTTAACTAGCCACAAGTTGATCATCTGATAATCATTTGGGTTGTTGGTCATGCAGCGTCATATTAGCCCACACTGCACTCTGTTTTTACAGCGCCCCGTTTCCAATAATGGAATGATTGGCTTCCTTATTTGTATTTTAAATGATTAATTTTAGGAAACGAGTCATTGGCTTATCCCCAACCTTTTTAATCGCCTCATACGACATACATAACAAATATCTTCTAAATAAGACTATCTTTACAGCATTTTCCCATTACTGGAGTCTACCGTGGGGAATTGTTGGGCCGGCGAATACAGTCCAGTGCAGTCGTAATGAGATGTTCGGGTCTGAGTTTTTATTCCACCCCCCGATTTGGAAATCTATAGATGGCTGAAATGTAGCCATTCCTCCAGGGAGTACCGGTCATGGCCTATACTGCCCATCTCTGCCTTTAACTGTAGCCATTCCTCCAGGGAGATCATGACCTATACTGCCCATCTCTGCCTTTAACTGTAGCCATTCCTACAGGGAGTACCAGTCCTGGCCAATACTGCCCATCTTTGTCTTTAACTGTAGCCATTCTTCCAGGGAGGTCATGACCTATACTGCCCATCTTTGTCTTTAACTGTAGCCATTCCTCCAGGGAGGTCATGACCTATACTGCCCATATCTGCCTTTAACTGTAGCCATTCCTCCAGGGAGGTCATGACCTATACTGCCCATCTCTGCCTTTAACTGTAGCCATTCCTCTAGGGAGTACGAGTTATGGCCAATACTGCCCATCTCTGCCTTTAACTGTAGCCATTCCTCCAGGGAGTACGAGTTATGGCCAATACTGCCCATCTCTGCCTTTAACTGTAGCCATTCCTCCAGGGAGTACCAGTCATGACCAATACTGCCCATCTCTGCCTTTAACTGTATCCACTAGAAACACTTAGTCCAGCTCACTTTTGCCTTCTAAATTCAATCCCAGAATGCCCCATGATATTTTCTGAACACGTGACTTATAAAACTCCATCTATTGGTTGCTATCAATATGTACATTTATTTATGGTTACTCCTCTTGAACAGTTCTTGCTGGGTGATTTTGTTTGATCAAAACACACCCAGTACTTTTTCCTCAGACAGAACTATAAAAATCGCAATAAATTTTCCTTATCATCAAGCACCTTACCGGTTAGCGTAGACGATCATATTCTTCTACAATTTTCTATCCACAGTGCATAGTATCAGTTCTGTTGTTGACTATTTTCCGTATCACAACACAAAGTTATTTAGTATCTTCGCACCTGGCGTCAGCTTTCTCTCTTTCCCTGTATTTTTCCAGTTGTAACAAAGTATTCCAACTTTCCTATTATCATGATGTGCCAGAAAAATGTAGATTGTTTCTTTCCGATGTTTTTTTTTTTTTTTTTTTTTTTTGAGCTATCTTTTTGTGTTGGCCTCTTTGAAAATTTGTATCGTGGGTCTTTTTAGCCGTCCATGGAACTCTTAACGTTGATCTGCGAATCCCTAATCTGTGGCCTCTAATCGTCTTTTCATTTGTTTGTCAAATGTCTGTGATTCACTTTCGTAGGTCAGAATTGGCTCAATATAACAACAATTAATCCCATTCTCACTTCTATTGTTATAGACTTGTTGCACCCGACTTTCTTTTCTCTGCCATTCAGATCTACTAAGCACACTCTTCCTGTTGTATATGCTTAGCCTTGATGTCTCTTTTGTATTGGGTAGATGTTGACACGCGTCTTTGAATGCAACCAATTTATTTCATCGTGTTTATGTTGACGTATTGACAGGAACAAATACACAAAGAAATAATGAACTTTAACATTTGCTGAGGAAAGAGACCTCGTTTACACAAAGTGTTCTAATACACAGTGCTGGAAGCAATTAAATTATTATAAAAATAAAAGCAACACTAAATGACTCCGTTCGTGTTTATTGAAGAAAACAACAATCAATATGCAGGATATGAAAGGGCAAGCGCGTGTTCTAAATGAAATTGTAATTATAAGTATTTGAGCAATGCTTGTCGAACATATTTCTGTCCTTCAAAGGAAGTAGTTGTGTGTGTTTTTATTTTTTTATTTATTTCAGTGCTCTATTAAATTATAAAAGCAAAACCCGAGGCAGAATCAGTGTAAGATGAAACAACAACATCAAGGAAATGTTAAAACATCATCAAAGTGCATTGGGTGAGGCTGCCAGGAAGAGCTAGAATTTTGTATCTTCATTTACAGATTAAGAAGAAATGAAATACATCAGAGCCTAATCGGATCACGTCTGTGTTCTACATACACGGCCAAATTTACATAAAAGCCGAATAAGCTACAGTTTAAGAATACACACTGAATGGGGCCTCAAAAAATTGCCAGAATTTGTTTTGGGACCACACCTTATTTTCATACCAGGCTATGATTTCAAGTTTGGTGAGACCTTCTGGTGCTAGCTTTAAAGTTGGGGGAAGTAGGGGGGGGGGCACTCAAAGTTTCATTTACCTCAGGAGCTCACCAAGTGTAAATCCGACACTGACTACGATCTGCCTATATGGGCTCAGTTATATTATAGACCATCTACAGCCAGGTGGCACCTTGATTGTCGTCTTAATTCTCTACAACACTTTCGCTTCCACTCAGCACTGACTAAATTTCGAATGTGAAGGAGAGGCTAATTTTAAAAAAAAATATTTTGACTGTTGAGAGATTACAAAGTGCATGGCAGAATCTGGGATAAACAGCGAGACATAAATGGCGATGATGAAAACTCCCATCGGGAGAAGGAATGGCTATGAACAACGAACATCCAGACAGAAACCACGATGGACTCAACTACCCTGTCTGGCGTTTTACGTCAAACCAAGATCCAGCCTTCTCTGGACGAAGCGCGTTAAAAGAAAAGGAAAAAAGAATAGTCCAGTCATGCAACATGGCTGATAGGGAATATGGTGTTAGAGTCTAGTCAATTTAGACCATCAGTACATTATTTTGATTACATATTAGAATACTGTAAATTAGAAAAGTAACAACAACAGAGATGAAATGTGCCAGACGCATGACAGGAAACAGCCTGAGAGACAAGATCAGAAACGAAGAACTGAGAAAAAAGCTGGGACTAACCCCCGCCATTGAATATATAAAGAAACAACAGATAAAATGGTTTGGCTACGTGACAAGGCAGAGTGATCAAAATACAACACAACGAGCCCTCAATAAATGTTGCAAGAACGCCAGACCCAAGGGTCGACCACGAAAAAGATGGATTGACGGAATATTATAAGCATTAAAAAACATAACAGCAGCAGAGACGAACAGAAGAGCAAAATACAGCAAAATATATCTCCCATCGACGCTGAAAGGTAAACGAAGAATGAAGAAGGAAAGAATCAGAAGAAGATGAAGAATGAGAAAAAGGGAAGAAGAAGAAAAAGGTACATTATTATTGGGGTAATGTGGTCAGTTTACACACCCCCGTGCCACTTTTCTTTCTAAGAAAATTATCCAGTTCCCATTGAACAGGTAAACGGTCAGAGGATCCCATTCCCATCGTGCTACAGGCAATGAGTTCAGTTCGTTTGATCAAAAGATTCGAACGCAGAACAAGGATTGTCTACAGTTGAAGCAGCATGGTTAAGAGGATAGTGTACCCGCTACTGACCAGAAAGATCTATGATAAAATTTCAAGATGTGGCAAATTATTTTGTTCAGGGCTTTCATTCAGCTTCTGAAAATGGGTACATGCTATTTTGGTCAGGAAAAATGGAGCTGTCAGTCATGATAGCAACAATACAACCCATCAGATAAATCGCGATCATTGGGAAAATATGGGCACTAACACCATATACCTCATACGCCTAGAAGCCCTAGGAACAACACGGAACTAACACTAAAGACCAAACTCTGAATATATCAAACTAGTGTGCTTAGCTCACTATTATATGGATCTGAAACATGTACAACATACTCAAATCACGAAAAAAGACTAAATGTCTTCCACATGCGATGTCTCCGCAGAATAATGCACATCAAATGGCAGGACAAAATAACCAACTTAACTGTCCTGCAACGTGCTAAGACACCAACAATCATGTCGATGCTCAGATGTCGAAGACTAAGATGGCTGGGGAACGTCCAACGAATGGAAGAAAAGCGCATTCCCAGGCAAATACTATATGGTGAACTAACACACGGAAAAAGACAAATCGGCAGACATAAACTACGATATAGAGATATTTGTAAATCATCTCTAAATGACTTCTCCATCTGTGAAAATGACTGGGAACATCTGGCAAGTGAACGCATATCATGGAGAGCATGTATAAGGAATGGTATAGCATCATTTGAGACTGTGCAAAGGCAAAATTTAGAAGAGACTCATGGAAAAAGATGGAAAACCCTGTGGATCAGTGGGCCTGACTTGTTCATTCTGTGGCCGTGTGTGTTTGTCAAACATTGGTAGAATTATCCTCGAGAGAAGCTGTTCGACAAAAACAAAACCTAAAAAATAGATACACAATAGCCTCCACTAGACCGTCTGACAAGACGAAAAGGGCCATATAGAAGCCCTCACTTGTACCTTACTTTTCGTCTGCAGTACCTCATTTTCATTCGATAATTCATGTCTTATGAATATTGTAACAATTATTTTCGTTTTCCAGATCTTCTATCTATCTATCTATTGACCTTTCGAGCCGTAACCGGCCCATAGGGCGTAGACCAAGATACACCTTCTCCTATATGAATTTTTGTTCTAGCAGTTTTCTTTTAAAGATATTTTATCAAATCTCGCCATCTGTCTCTGTTCTGTGCAAGCAGTTCTATCTCATTGAGGGAGCCGATTCCTGCTGCTCTTGCCTCTCTCATCAATGTTCTTCTCAGTGTCTCCCTGGGTCTTCCTCTTTTTCTTTTACCTGTTGTTTCCCATATGAGGGCTTGCTTTGCTATTCGATTATTATCTCTTCTCATCACATGTCCAACGTATGACCATCGTCTTTTCTTTATTACTGAAGATATTAGTGGTTGATTGGCGATTTCTCTAATTTCCTCGTTTGTTTTGAATTCGTTCCATTCTATACCAAGTATTTTCCTTAGACATTTATTTTCGAATGCGTTAAACTTTGTTTCTATATCTCTTGTTGTTTTCCAGCTTTCACACGCATACGTAAGGGTTGATAGTACATTTGATTTGAATAGCCTAAGTTTTGTGTTTGTGCTAATGAGTTTTGATTTCCACAACTTTTCAAGGCTTCTGAAAGACATTGCTGCTTTAGCCAGTCTGATTCTAATTTCTTTGCTCGTATCCCCTTCTCGATCAATGTGACTTCCAAGATAGATGAAGTGATCGATCTCTTCTACTGGTTTGTTTTCCATGTATATTTTGTCACTTGTTGGAATTAAACTTTTCATGACTTTAGTCTTTTCATGATTGACCTCAAGCCCAATTTTGCTGGCTATTGATGATAGTTCATTTGTGTTTTCCTGCATCGTTTTTATCTGATTGCTGATGAGAACTATGTCATCAGCAAAGTCCAGGTCCTCCAAATGGTCTCCTTGTATCCATTCGATGCCTTTATTACCAGTGCAGCATTTCTTCATTATGAAGTCCATAACAATTCCAAATAACAAGGGCGATAAAATACATCCTTGTTTAACCCCAGTTTCTATTGGGAAACATTCGCTCAGTCCTTCCTCTGTTCGAACTGCACATGTGTAACCATCATACATGTCTTTGATAATATTTATGATTTTTGATGGTAAGCCATATTGCTTCAGAATTTTCCACAAAGAATCTCTATGAATACTATCAAATGCTTTTTTGAAGTCGATGAAGTTAAGTACAAAAGGTTTTTGCTTTTCAATGTGTTCCTCCAATATAAGTCGTAGAGTGAAAATGTGGTCAAGACAGCTTCTCCCTTTTCTAAACCCAGCCTGTTCTTCACGCATTACTGTATCTATTGAATCCTTTATTCTATTTAGGATGATTTTACAGAATAATTTTGAGGCAACTGACAAAAGTGTCACGCCTCTCCAATTGTTACAATCTCTAAGATTGCCCTTTTTTTTCCAGATCTTACTAGACATAAAATGCAGAAACCGCAGCAAGAAAATGTCACTTGCAAATACCAAAACACACACACCGGTTTGGGATCGAGGGCAAAGGTTGACGAACTGATGCATCAATAACTAAGCAATCAAAAAAGTCTTGAAACTGTCTGAAGCAATAAACGTTTTAATCTCGCGTCTGAACATCTCGCTTCCACCGCTAACATCATCAGCACAAATAAACTGTTCTAGAAGGAACTTTCATAAAAATGGAAATATCCGGCATAATCTTTTGGTTCAGACAGAAGGCATATCCCGATAGAGTCGTTATGGAGAGTTTATGTGAATAGCAAGATCATCTCTTATTTTTACCTTTCAGGATTATGTGGCATTAACAGAAACACATTCATATTAAATGAGACATGGAGAACAAAATAATGCCCTGCAACATATAGACATCGCAAGGAAATTAATTATTAACGAATACAATAGATAATAAATAAAAGCAAATTTGGATGTTTGTCTCTACACCTCTAGAGAAACTCACAAACACTCATGCCAGTCAGGACGAAACTTTGCTATTCTCTCCTGAGGCCTATAATTAGTGCTGACACTTCTCATTCTAAACAGTTCGGCCCAGCATCTTGATTCTGACCAAGTTTGACGCATAAATCGCTATTCCGGACTTGATCACAAGTGATTTATGGTTTAGCCAGGATATCGATCAACACGGCAGGTTTTGGTCTTGTGAAAATATAGCACGCGACCAGGTCACACAAGTTTGGTGTACTTCAAACTTCTCAATTGCTCATAGTTATCTAGCAGCGCAAAATATCAAATAAAACAATTTACAGAAACTACTTGCTAGAGGCATTTCATCATTATCTTCATCGTTATAGACATTTCATCATTATCTTCATCGTTATAGACATTCCATCCTTATCTTCATATCTAAAGGCATCACTTGTTGAGGATCACTGATCTAAAAGCAATCCGATGACAGATCTAATTATAAGGGGATGACATTGAAATTCCTTCCTTCCCCACCTTATCCCCACCGATGCACTAAAGAGATCAGAGAAATATTCCACATTTTCTATTTGCTAATATTTAAAAGCAAAAGTTTGTAGATTCTGTATTGCATCAACTTGATATACATTCACTGTAGGTGGAGTTTGAGCACCTTTTAGATCGTTGATGTGACTGCTTGCACATCCAGTGAAGACGCCTGTAGATCTAAATGCTGGATCATGTACACAACATTGTACACATCAACTGTTGGTATCGGTGATGCCAAATTCCCTGTAGTTTCTACAACAAACATAATTTAACTGATCAAAGAATAAAAAAAAATATATCGTCAGCTTCATTACTGCAGGGAGCCGCGATAGCTCAGTGGTTAGTGAACTGGACTACCACGGACAAGGGGTAGGGTTCGATCCCAACAAACGACTTCCGGGTTTACCCAGCCTTAAATGGGTACCGGATTTTTTTCTGGGAAAGTAAAACAGCACGGGCGTAATACTGACCACATTACTCCAAAAATCATGTGCTGAAGGTCTGTAAAATATAGGGTCACTAACACCATATTTCCCTATACGTCACTTGGCGTGACGGGGGTACTTTACTTTACTTTTACTTTACTTTACTTTACTTTTACTTTACTTTACTTTACTTTACTTTACTTTACTTTACTTTACTTTACTTTACTTTACTTTACTTTACTTTACTTTACTTTACAACTTTTACTTTCATTACTGCTGGGAAACCTTCGCGAAGTCCGGACTAAACGTTAGAAATAGACTCAGAACAACGGGCCCATTATGAACATTTATTCCACGTCTATTTTATCTTCAACTTTCATTAGCAACTTTACCGCTTGAGTGTTTTAAACGTTATTCATTGTTGTCGGTTGCTTAATATCTCATTGACCAATAACCTATTGTTAACTATTGACCAACAAGAAAATAACTCTTGAGGCAAAACAGGCACTGTACAATACAATCTTCATCCCAACGTTGTGCTACCAATGCCAGATCTGGACCCTAGATGCAAGAACACTAAGAAAAATAACCCTACAGAGATGAAATGTGTTAGACGAATGACAGGAAATAGTCTGAGAGATAAGATCAGAAATGAAGAACTGAGAAAAAAGCTAGGAATAGCCAACGCCATAGAATATATAAAGAAACAATAGATAAAATGGTTTGGCCACGTGACAAGGCAGTGTGATCAAAACACAACACAACGAGCCTCAATAAACGTTGTGAGAGCACCAGACCCAAGGGTCGACCACGAAAAAGATGGGTGGATGGAATATTAGAAATACTATGAAACATAACAGCAGCAGATGCGAAAAGAAGAGCAAAGGACAGCAAACTAAATCTCCCCTCGACGCTGAAAGGGAAATGGGGCAGGAAAGAAGAAGCAGAAAAAGAAGAAGAACATTGTTTATTTATAAGTATTCTGTCTACAGTCGTTTTCAACACGTTAGTTATATTTTTTCTTGAGAATCTTTAAGAAAACGATAGACTGCCATTTCTGTACATGCATCCATGTTTTAAAAGAGTAAAGAAAATGAAGTAACGTGAAGAAGAATGGTGGTAATAAATATATAAGTGGCGATTGGGTATAATAAGATTGGTTGCTCAAATTTGGACTAACTGGGTTGATCTACTGAAGACGTGTGTTCCAAAGTTAATTGAAACGTTGTCTACGATAACATACACATACATGCACACATATACAAGCACAAAACATCGAGAACAACTCTTTAAAACAAACACTTGAAATAAGTGTTTTGAAACACTCGACTATGCCTATGTTATTTAACTTTAAAAAAACGGATTGGAAAAATAAAACAAAAGAGTGCATCACAAACCACTTCACGCTTCAGATTACTTCCCCCTGTCAAATCTTCAAGATATATTCCCACCCTTTGTTCTATAGAGCATCCGGTACTGGCCATCATGGTACATCTTCAGCTTCCACTCATAATAGATCCATTTTCCCCACTCCTGAATAAAAATGATCTTCTCCTTCCGGTAACTCCCCGTGCTCTGTTATTCCCCAGACAAAAGTTCTCAGAGACGTACTTTGCGATATCGATTATAGCATTGCGCTGTTCAAGAAGGAAATATCCAATCATATCAACATTTCATAATCTCAACATTATCGCTTGAATGAATAATTCCGAAATCAACAAACATTATTATATCGCTATCATAAATCATCAATTCCCTTAAGGGTTTAGGACGCAGATCCCGTCTATAGTATTCAAAGACCTCAATCAAACATTGGGTTTGCCACCTGTTTTGTCTCTTTTTTTACCCGAGCTCTATTTTCAAAGAACCAGGCATTAATTAATAGGGGAGTATTGATCTTGAGGCTAGAACAGCCAGGCTGTAACAACCAGCGCTGACTGACTGTATTTTTCTTGGTATCCATTATATAGTCTGTCGGTAACAAGAACAAGTATTTTATGACGCTTGGAAATAACAAAATAAATAATTCTGTGCCACCGTTTTTTTGTCTTTTTGGAAAACGATTCTGATGAGCCTAGGTTTTCCAAGATAACTGTTTCTATGTGGCATCAACGTTCTTAAAGAAAAGCCAATATTGTTGTCATGTAACACTCTACTTTGTATCTTTTTACCTTCCGTTTCCTCTCATGAGATGATAACATGGGATGTTCGACATGGTAAATGCACACTTAACACTTTGAATCGACTGGCCAAAGACACTCATTTATGGCTAAATGCAAAACGGCAGAAGATCACGTAGCGCAGAAAAGAAAAAATTCAAAGACACGCTTAATTTTTTTACCTCTCTTCTTTCTTTCTTCATTTGCCTTTCAGCGTGTGGAGATATAGTTTCCAGTCTTTTGCTTTTCTGTTGGTTTCTCCTGCTGATGTATCCTAATGTTATTAATATTTCGTTGATTCATCTATTTCGTGGTCGGCCCATCAGTCTCGTGTTCTCGCAATGCTTATTGAAGGCTCGTTGTGTTGTTTTGGTCTTTCTGTGTAATCACGTAGAGAAACCATTTTATCTTTTATTTTTAATTTATTCTGTGGCGGACTTTCCTCAGAGCTTTGCTTTTTTCTTAGTTCCTCATTTCTGATCTTATCTCTCAGGCTGTTTCCTGTCATGAATCTAATACATTTAATTTCGATAGTATTTATTTTTCTTTTTGTTCTTGTGTCTAGCATTGGTAGCACAACGCTGGGATGGAGATTGTGCTGTAGAGTGCTTAGTTTTTCCACAGGTGTTATTTTTTTGTTGTTGTTGGGTCGCAGTGAAGACAGTTGTCCGATTATCTGACAAACATGTTGCATCTTGAGTCTAATGCTACTGTTTGTGATAATTGTTTACTATCACTTTGTAATATACTGCCATGGAAAAAACGGATTAACGCACTAAAATTCAGTTCCTAGTCTCTAGGGACTTGGCCAGAAATGAGAGCTGACGAACGCACACAAAAAAGTAATATAAATCCTGATGGTTGTGATGACATTCCAACTTAACAGGCAGAGTGGGAAAGCGAGATTGTAAATAGATGGACATCTGTGATTAAAAAAACAAAACAAAAACGATTTACTGATGTCATACTGAAGCGATCACTTGGCAAATCAAATTTAACATATCATCGTTCTCCTTGACAGGTCATCACTCTAAAGGTCCAAGTATTCATCTATCATACACTTCAAGGCTTGTATTGATATCATCAGTCATCTCCAGGCCCATTCTAACAGTGAATAACATCATTACCGCACCTAACAAACAACAAGCTGCACTGAACGATTCAGAATAGAGTCACCGCCGTGGTATAGAAGCTCGTCGACGTATCTGCCCAATAGTATGTCTCTTCCACAGCCATCTATAGTATTTATAAGGCTAGCGGACTGAAATTAATACTTCAAAGTTCATGACGTCTACATTTTTCCAAGCAGGGGTGGTTATCAGTAAAATGACGTCAGCCGTCAATAGCTAGCATAACTATAAACGTCACAATTTTGAGTGATTTAAGCATTCTCGTCTCAGCAGGCAGGCCTTAGTAAAATTATAGATGAATGTGGACTTTTCACGTTACTCTTGCCCATGTCCATCAACTATATCTTTCGTATATGTCCAACTTTCCAGTTTCTAGGGATGTCTTCTATCCTTTCACACGGTTACCCTGTGACAGAAACACTTCAGTTATCGGTACTTTCCATTATGAAGTACAGTAACTGCAGGGATGTTGAATCTATAAACCCTCACCACATACTCCCCCACAAGAACAATTTTTATCACGGGGATCCATATTCTCCTCATTCACTCCTCCCACAAGAACAATTATTATCACAGGGATCCATACTTTCCTCAATCACTCCTCCCACAAGAACAATTATTATCACAGGGATCCATACTTTCCTCAATCACTCCTCCCACAAGAACAATTATTATCACAGGGATCCATACTTTCCTCAATCACTCCTCCCACAAGAACAATTATTATCACAGGGATCCATACTTTCCTCAATCACTCCTCCCACAAGAACAATTATTATCACAGGGATCCATACTTTCCTCATTCACTCCTCCCACAAGAACAATTATTATCACAGGGATCCATACTCTCCTCATTCACTCCTCCCACAGTAACAATTATTATCACAGGGATCCATACTTTCCTCATTCACTCCTCCCACAAGAACAATTATTATCACGGGGATCCCTACAGTCCTCATTCACTCCTCCCACAGGAACAATTATTATCACAGGGATCCCTACAGTCCTCATTCACTCCTCCCACAGTAACAATTATTATCACGGGGGTCCCTACTCTTCTCATTCAATCCTTCCACTAGAACAATTACCACGAAAGTTCCCCTTGACTTCTCCCACAAGAACAGTAGTTACTCTTAGTCCGTCTTAGGCACTCTCCATCCGACAGGTTTAAACTCTTTTCACTCTTTGCTTTAATCACTGGTCTTCTCTCACATTATTTCATGTGTCATATCTTTATTCCTCTCTGCACTATCTTTATTACATCTCCTGCTCTTCCCCCCTTGCCACCCCCGTCTTTTCTCTTTCTTCTCCTTTTTTTCTCTCTTTCATCTTACCCTAGAAGACACCTCCTTTTATCCATTCTCATGAGACCCACTTTCAAGTGTTTCACTGAATGAATCCTTTTGGCCCAATGAAATCCTACCTGCATTATTTTTTGTATTAACCATGTAACCATAAGCTACGTAAATCCTGGTCGCCGTTTCTTTCCCTCATTTTTCAGGTCAGTGTTTTGTTTTCGTGTTTATAATTTGTTTATTTTAGAATAGTATTCCCCGGTCGTGTTAATCTTTGTATATTTTTTGTTCTGTACCTGTTGAAGGCTTCCGCCGAAACGTCGTTGTTTGTCTCGCCTCTCTACTAGTTTAGTTGCTAGATACAAACATACTGATCTAACAGTGATTATCACGAAGTCCCTGCCCAACTGACACACTTCTCTCACAAGAACAGATACATGTTTTTAAAAAAATACGTCCACCTTGAGAGCTTAAACTACCTGACGAATTGATACATACACCACTTGGCAGTTTGGATACATCATTTCATGGACTAAAATAACGGACTCTCATCATCATCATCATTGAGTGTCGTCTCCGCATCGAAGGTTGGCTACAATGGAGCGCCATTTCACTCTGTCTCTTGCTTTGATGGTGCAGATTGTCATAGGTTGACTTGTCCATCTTTTGATGTTAGTCGTCCATGTTAGTCTTGGATGGCCTCTGCCTCTTTTACCTTGTATTCTCTCTTCCAGTATTACTTTTATTATACTGTTGTGTCTTTTAACATGTAAAAAAAAAATGCATTTGTCTTGTTCTATTTGTGTTTAGTAGTTCTCTTTTCATTTTTAGTTGTCTTAAAACTTTATCGTTTGTTTTATTTTTTTCAATTCTACCTATTCTGCTATAGATCCACATTTCAAAGGCTTCAATTTTCTGTTCTATTTTCTGGTCTAAAGTCCATGTTTCTGCACCATACAGGAATATTGAGAAGACGTAACAAACGGACTCTAGAACTGCGATAAATTATCTACAGAACTGAGATAAACGAACTTCCGGAAATGAGATTAACGATCTATTCGAAGCTCCTCAAAATGTCGGGAAATAGCGCGTTATCCGTCTGGTAGGTTCAACTAGCAGAGTTATTGCACCTAGCAGGGGAGAGGAAACGATGGGAAGATACCAAGATGATACTGAAAGATTACCCTTTCTTCATATTTCAAGATGAACTCATGACCAGCAATTCAAGCTCACAACGGGTCAACAATTGGAAATCTTAAAACTCAATCAGTGTCCGCTATAAGAGACAGACCTCTTGAAGCTTTGCCGCTTGCAGAGCATATTTTAGAGAAGCTGCCATTATCGTATGTACAGTTAAAATATAGAAATGTATATGTTCCCGCATGATTCTGTTGTTATATTTTTTTATGTATTTGTTAATATGTCATATGTTAAACGCATAACAAACGTTATAGTTAAGAAAATCACTTTTTATGGGGGCCTCAGGGGCCTTGTTGGGAAAACCACCCGACCGGTTTACCGACGTTCGGACAACCCGTGTTCGATTCCCGCTAGAAGCAGTGTGAATTGTATTGATGATTGGAAAGAAACAAAAAATACCCCCGCGGTCTACCTAGCCGCTGGCATGAATGGGTACCAGGGTAGTACTCTGGGAAGGTGAGGAATGCCGCCTCGTATCGTGAGTTTCGACGCTTGAGGTGACACTATTCAGAAGTCTCCAAACATTTCTGGATAAGCGGCCTATCACATATGGATGAAAACCCGCGTGCTAAGACGCCGGTTCTAGCCTTGTACTTTACCGTTACCTTCTTAAATAGTATATATCCAACACTCTCATAGACAATTAATGAAACAAATAACACATATAAAGAAAGAAATACACACTTTCATGAAGAAAAATAACAGATAGCAGACTTCCTCAAGATCTTGTCCTAAACATGAATTTAGAGGGATAAATCGCTAATTTCTAATCCCAAAAAAGGATTGTAGCTTGAACAATTGGCTGTATGGACAGAGTGTACATTAGCTGGTCAGTCCACAAACCAGTCTTGTCTCTTCTAGAAAATGTCTTGTGGGTTGTACATAAAATGAAGTATCAAAAGAAAAACATTAAGTGGTTGACAAGTGGTTGACAAGTGGTTGGCAAGTGGTTGACAAATGGTTGGCAAGTGGTTGGCAAGTGGTTGGCAAATGGTTGACAAGTGGTTGGCAAATGGTTGACAAGTGATTGGCAAGTGGTTAGAAAGTGGTTGAAAATTAGTTGAAAGGTGATTGACAAATGGCAAGTGGTTGACAAGTGGTTGGCTATTAGGAAGACCTTGGACTGACGACTTGAATCATAGAAACCACTCACTCACCTCTAAAGAGGAGAAACCCCGAAGAAAATTATTTTGAAAAAAAAAATGGGTGTCTTACAGCTGAGCTAAACATGCTGATTGATATCTCATGTCATATGCACATTCATCCGCATGTTTTTCCACTGAAGTTAGTGAACGTTACCAAAAGTAAAAAGGATAGACGAAAGTACTTTGATAGTGGAACACACAACTATTGTTAATACTGGTGGCAGAAATTGCTTAGTTTCAAGATTACATCAAAGCGCATGTTAATTTTACAGTTGTGGATGGTAGCAAATATGTTCGAGCGAACATTTCTAATACAGATGTGGATGATATCAAACATGTTCGAGCATTTCTAATACAGATGTGGATGATATCAAACATGTTTGAACATTTCTAATACAGTTGTGGATGATATCAAACATGTTTGAACATTTCTAATACAGTTGTGGATGATATCAAACATGTTTGATGAACATTTCTAATACAGTTGTGGATGGTATCAAACATCTTTGAACATTTCTAATACAGTTGTGGATGATATCAAACATGTTTGAACATTTCTAATACAGTTGTGGATGGTATCAAACATGTTTGAACATTTCTAATACAGTTGTGGATGATATCAAACATGTTTGAACATTTCTAATACAGTTTTGGATGGTATCAAACATGTTCGAACGAACATTTCTAATACAGTTGTGGATGGTATCAAACATATTCGAACATTTCTAATACAGTTGTGGATGGTATCAAACATATTCGAACATTTCTAATACAGTTTTGGATGGTATCAAACATGTTCGAACGAACATTTCTAATACAGTTGTGGATGGTATCAAACATATTCGAACATTTCTAATACAGTTGTGGATGGTATCAAACATGTTTGAACATTTCTAAAATATTGAACTCTCTGGAGAGAACTCTCTACACAGGTGTGAGTAAAAAGCGGGTAATAGAATCGAGCGAACAGAATTTAGTGGGAGACCCAAGAAACTGGGCACAAAGGCGTCTTACTCAAATCGTTCGGGCTGGGCCAAGGAAAGTGTAGAAAATATACGCAGCGCGTGATCGAAAGGGGAGGGGAAGGGGTGTCTAATGCTATTGTCAACCGACAGCTACACAGATTGAGTTACACAAAAAGTGAGTAATCTCGTGGTCATTGCTGTCACAAACAGGTGCGATTGAACTGGTCCCACAAGAGGAAAATGACTACTGACGTGACTCTGCAATAGTCCACATTTAAACTCAAATGAAAAGCTTTGGTAGCTACTCCAAAATTATTTTAATAAAAAGCGGTCTTTGATACGTTGAACAACTGAAGAAGGGACCTGAAAAATGTTGAGACAGGCTGATTCAAAATGACATATTTCTACTAACTTGTGAAAACTATACCTCGCTGCATCCAGGCTTGCCTCATTAGAAAAGACAACATTATATTGTACAGAACCCTCTGTTATTAGATAGAGAAGATACCAATCCTCTTCTGTTCACAGCTTTTACTAATATTTCCTTATATCAGTGTGATACGTTGTTATTTTTTGCAAAAAATGTGTACATTTATACATATATTTTTAAAATTAAAATTGTTGTCAGTGGGCGGGAATCGACAATACAAATAATGAAATACACACTTATAGTAAACCAGTTTGATCTCCTTATCTTGCACTATCCCTGGTCATTTATATCACAATCCCTGGTCATTTATATCTCAATCCCTGGTCATTTATATCTCAATCCCTGGTCATTTATATCTCAATCCCTGGTCATTTATATCTCAATCCCTGGTCATTTATATCTCAATCCCTGGTCATTTATATCTCAATCCCAGGTCATTTATATCTCAATCCCTGGTCATTTATATCTCAATCCCTGGTCATTTATATCTCAATCCCTGGTCATTTATATCTCGATCCCTGGTCATTTATATCTCGATCCCTGGTCATTTATATCTCAATCCCTGGTCATTTATATCTCAATCCCTGGTCATTTATATCACAATCCCTGGTCATTTATATCTCAATCCCTGGTCATTTATATCTCAATCCCTGGTCATTTATTTCTCAATCCCTGGTCATTTATATCTCAATCCCTGGTCATTTATATCTCAATCCCTGGTCATTTATAGCTCAATCCCTGGTCATTTATATCTCAATCCCTGGTCATTTATATCTCAATCCCTGGTCATTTATATCACAATCCCTGGTCATTTATATCTCAATCCCTGGTCATTTATATCTCAATCCCTGGTCATTTATATCTCGATTATTTATCAAAAGTAACCGTCGGTGTATGTGGTAAAGAGCGCTCGCCCATCTTCCCCGAGATTAGTGCGAGTGTTATTCCTTGCACAAAAGGACTGCCAACAAATTACATGTTTCATCAGCTCCAGTAAATGGAGACCAGTCTTCTAGCTCTGGTAAGGTCGCGGAATGTAACCATCGCTACGCAACTCGTGCTGAAGACAACAGTGCAGCTGATGCTAACGTTCTTCTTCGTCTTAAGGCTTATCTTTGTGATATCATCTGTAACCACAGAGTGCACGTGCTGTACACGTTAATGTTTATTATATCACCGTCTGGTGAAACAAAATATAATTCGTTGACTTTACTAGGACTCGAACCAGCGCCCGCTTCACTGGAATCATCACCATCATTATGCGCCATACCGTCTGGTGTAGGCGATCATGTCCTTCCACAATCTTCTATCTACAGTGCATCGTATCAATTAAGTTGTTGACTGTTTTCCATGTTATGACACCAAGTTATCCAGTATTTTCTCTCTTTGGCGTTCGCGATCTCTCTTTCCTTGTATTTTGCCAGTTGTAACCAAATATTCCAACTTTCCTCTTCTCATGATGTGCCCAAAACATGTTGATTGTTTCTTTCTGATGTTTATTAGGAGTTCCATTTTTGTGTTGGCCTATTTGAGAATTTCCTCATTGGTCTTTTTAGCTGTCCAGGGAACTTTCAACATTCTTCTGAGAAATCCCATCTCTGTGGCCTTTAATTGTCTTTTCATTTGTTTGTCTACTGTCCATGATTCGCTCCCATAGATCAGAATTGGTTCTATATAGCACCGATGAACTCTCTTTCTCATTTCTATTGACATAGATTTCTTGCATAAGATATTTTTCATTTTCTGAAATGTTATTTTGGCCTGAGCTATTCTACTTTTTATTTATGTGGTGCAACTCCCATCTGTGGAATAGGAGACACATAATAATAAATGAATACTTTATGGAGAGAAACTTCCGAGGTGACAGATGAGCGGGATCATAGGGTTGCGAACATAACTCAGGAATAAATTGTATATTATTTGTCTCCAGTTTAAACCACTGGAAACTACTACTGCTTCGTCCTATAACTGTTTGCAGCACAAGTATTGAGTCTCACCCTATCCCGGAGATTGGTTATTGGTTATGGAAGGCCTCGGCATCACAGCAAACGAATTAAAATCCATAATTGCTCAACCGCCCGTGCCAGTGGAATCATCCGAATTACCAACTCATCTCCCAAACAAAGAAAGGTAACTGTAGTCCCCATCGTAGCAGTCTCAGCACACGCCAAAAGACATAAGGCGAAACCGCGCAGAAAGTGAACACAGCCAACTGTTCCCTGTCATACGATATCATCATTCATCGTAAACAAGCGGGATATCGAAGCAGGATCAAAACGGATGAGACACACAGCTCACGGTGTGCACAGAGCACTTAACTCAGTAGCTCCTGCAACAAGCCGGACTTGGAATATGAGGAAACTGCAAGAAGGAACACTTTTCAGACATAGCCTTCAATGGTTCCTGCCGCCTATCCACCATATACCATGGGAGTTCACGTCCTCCCGAAAATGATGATCGTCATAGCACTTGATGATGTTAGGCCGTCATTGATGACTCCAATTCCAAACATATAGACACACACAGTGGTGGTAATTTGTCATTTTCAATCCAACAGAAGCCACATGACCTGTAGTTAGTAAAACCACAGAGAGAATATGATTTTGTGACCTTCACTGATTCACTCTTAGATGTGAATGTGTAGTTTACACAAGAGGAGAAGTTTTCAACGACAGTGATTCCATTTAAGGCAATTCTGGGATAGCAAGGCAAGTCTCCTTTATAGCAGCAGAACTTGATGTTCTCCGCTCCCTTCTTGTAGCTGCTGCCACACGATTCTGATGTCTCATTAACTTGGACATCATTCAAGAACAATGTCAGATTAACATTCCATAGATATGGCTCTGCTGATGAAGTGCTTGGTGCAACAGTTGTATCAATCATACTGGAGGCTCCTGGTCTGTGGTCATTAATATCACAGACGGCACATGGTGTTGTTATATTCAGTATTTCTTTCTGGGGTGTAAATATGTGGCACACACATGGAAAGTGGTTTGTGGTCACAGTAATCCAATTAAAGGCAATTCTAGGGTAGCATGGCAATGCTGTTTCAGAACAGCACAATCCTGTGATGTTTTCTGTGTTCGCTATAAAGCTGCTGCTGCTACACAATTCTGACCAATTATAGGTGTGGACATTATTCACTTGCAATGACAAAACTGCTTTGTTTACATCATAAACCTCTGGAAGCGAATCATTTATGGGACTAATAGTACAATTTATTCTTCCATCGGGGATATCTGCATTGAGTCCCCCAAAAAAAGGTCTTTGGTTAAAAAGCACATATGCGTTTGAGTTAAACACACAATGAGCCCACTTCATAGATTCAAAATGATCCTTGCCAATGTCATCCGTTTGCACAAGTTAGGTCCTTAGCTACCAACGTCAAAAATGTCTGAAACGAAGCCATCTAATTAACGACTTTATCTTTAGCGAAGGTTAACGAACTGTGAACAAACATTTATGTTCAAACCCTTGAAAACATTTTCAAAAATCTGCCAACTCGCAGCAATAACATTTATCGTGTTGTTCAATGTAAACATTGCTTGGTCCATAGCTCGAATATAAATAAGCTGATCCCGGAGATACTTGTCTTAATAGAAAAATGCAGATACACAATTTATTCCCGAGTTGTGATCGTAACCCTATGCTATAGTTATGAGTACACGTGCGTGAAAGATATTGTCAATGATACTGATATGTAATGATAATAATACATAATGATACCGTGTGTTCTAGCGCTTGGTTTCTTGTCACACGGCACTGTCCCGAGGAGTACAGGTTCGATCCTGCTTCGGACCACCTATTGCTTTTTTTTGTGTGTTATTGCTGATCTGATTATTTCTTATTTTTGTCCCGAGTGCTGTAAACATACCTCTTTCCCTGAAATGATTCGCTGAGCGACTCGACGGCTTCATTCAACAACTGGCTCCCTAGTAACGATAATTGTCAATGGCCGATCCCCCGGATCTATTTTTAGGACAGAGAGCAAAGAAATTTGCTGACAGTGTGCAGCCAACACAAACAAAATACCCGCTCCAAATGTTTTCTCGGGGAAACCCCGAGGCTACAGTTTAGGCGGATGACCTTCAAGCATTGAGTATTCATTTTTTATGAGAAAAATAATCACAGAGCTTGAATCACAGTCAACAGAGAATACATTGTGAAATTATAGAGACAAGAATTGTAATTATGAATTGGTGGTCGTAACAATTTGTGATAATGGTGGAGATGTCTCCCTTGACTGTTAATGAGACATATCTCAATCGTGGCAATGAGATAGCTAAAAGGTTGGTGGGGTCTGCTGTTGGAAGCCTTAAAACTGTACACATATGGCATTCTATCTATCTATTTTCTTTTCGAGCCTAGGACCGCACATAGGCCAACAGTTCTAGATTCTTGTGTCTGACGATCTTTTAGCTGTCAGACCTTCTACAGGACCTGCATTGTGACTCGCTCTGTTATTGTCGAATTGTTCAATCTTGGCGTGGGAGTTGATGCCTGATGTTGTTGTCTCTGTTTTTAAAGTATGTATGTCATTGATAGGGTTTTACAAAAAGCACATCTGGCAAGATGACGACAAGGAAGTTGAGGATAATGTACACGTCAAAAGAATGGTGGAACACAGCGCCACGACGGGTGAAAGCAGGGAAAGTATCCTCAATGGCTTATCTCTCTCTCTCTCTCTCTCTCTCTCTCTCTCTCTCTGCGATCAGAGTAGGATTCCAGACTCTCACATGAAGACAGCTGTCTAAGTGAATTGAGATCCACTCTGATTGAATACCTGTTACAACGTTGCACTGTATTCTGCGCCAGTGGCCCAGTGCATCCGATTTCAGCCAGCATTTTATAAAGGTTTCCTTTTCTTAGCCTTTGATTGTCCCCAATCTTCCTTCAAGGCAGCAGATTATCTTTTCTGTAGGGGGATTCTGCCCTTAGATGATCGGCCCTCCCAGGTTTACGAGCACCATCTGCCCGAGTCACTAGAGGTGACTTACACAGACATGCACACGCAAAGATATGAGATGTGACTAACACTGACATGCACACGACGATATGAGGCATGACTAACACTGACACACACCAAGATGTGAGATATGACTAACACAGACACACTAAGATATGAGATGTGACTAACACAGACACACTCTAAAATATGAGATATGACTAACACAGATACACACACTAAGGTATGAGTTATGACTAAACACAGTCATGCACACACAAAGATATGAGACATGACTAACATAAACATGCACTCACAAAGATAGGAGATGTGACTAACATAGACATGCACACACAAAGATATGAGATATGACTAACATAGACATGCACACAAAGATATGAGATATGACTAACACAGACATGCACGCACAAAGATATGACACATGACTAATACAGATAAACACTAAGATATGAGATATGACTAAACACACACACACACAGATATGAGACATGATTAACACGGACACACACCAAGATATGAGCCATGACTAGCACACACACACAAGCTAAGATATGAGTCATGGCTAGCGCAGAAACACACTAAGATATGAGCAATGGCTAGCACAGAAACACATTAAGATATGAGCCATGGCTTCACGGAAACACACCAAGATATGAATCATGACTAGCACTGAAACACATTAAGATATGAGCCATAGCTAGCACGGAAATACACCAAGATATGAACCATGGCCAGCACAAACACACACCAAGATATGAACCTTGGCCAGCACAGACACCCACTAAGATATGAGCCACGGCTAGCACGGATATATACCAAGATATGAACCTTGGCCAGCACAGACACACACTAAGATATGAATCATGGTCAGCCCAGACACACATCAAGATATGAGCAATGGCTAGCACGGATATACACCAAGATATGAACCATGGCCAGCACAGACACACACCAAGATATGAGCAATGACTTATAAACACAACGCGTTCAATTAAATGCAGGACAGGAACAATCAGTAGACGAACTCTTCAGTCAATGCAGGACAGGAACAATCAGTAGACGAACTCTTCAGTCAATGCAGGACAGGAACAATCAGTAGACAAACTCTTCAGTCAATGCAGGACAGGAACAATCAGTAGACGAACTCTTCAGTCAATGCAGGACAGGAACATTCAGTAGACGAACTCTTCAGTCAATGCAGGACAGGAACAATCAGTAGACGAACTCTTCAGTCAATGCAGGACAGGAACAATCAGTAGACAAACTCTTCAGTCAATGCAGGACAGGAACAATCAGTAGACAAACTCTTCAGTCAATGCAGGACAGGAACAATCAGTAGACGAACTCTTCGATGGTTGCTGGGACTGGCAGCAGTGCAGATATGAGGATGCCCCGAATGCGATGACGCCGTTCCGAATTAGAGACTAGAGAATCCAAGTCAAACAAACCTCTTCTATTATTTAGATGTAATCATATTTTCAGGAAAGGGTGGGGAGGAGTGTCACATGACAATTATTCTTTTCCAATATTTCTCTTGCAGTGGAACCTCGCTGGCTGAGTGGTTAGTCCGTTCGCTTCTGGTTCAGTTAGGTCCGGATTCAATTCTGAAGCGGCACATACTGTATTTTTTTAAGCAGCTAACACTCCATGGTTCACCCAGCCTCTAAAATGGGTACCAAAGATTTTTGTGGGATGTAAAGGCGGTGTGCCATAGCAGCGACCACATCACCCCTAAATTGTATCATAGAGATGTAGGAATGTGCTTAATAATATCAAATCTCGATACGCCTTCCAACGCAACGGAGGCAACTCTTGTCGAACACATTTCTCTGATATAAAGACACTCTCACCATAATTGCGACTGTATATTTTGTCTGCATGGAAAATGTCATATACAACTTTAACAAAGATGCACTTATTTAAGTAATCCACCGTCTAGACTTGATCTGCGCTTTACGTCACACATTGGTGCTGTTCATGACCGTTGATGGTATTCTTTGACGCAAGTTATTTCCATGTACACATTAATGTAAACTACTTCGTCAGCCGCAGTTTTGTCTCTTTGATGAATTTGCTTCGTGTTTTGATCGTCGTATGCTGCTTACACTAGAGTAATCATACAGAAATCTAAATGGAACGAGATTAAGTGTTGGGCGACTTTTTTATGTGCTACGTCATCGTAATGGTTCCCTAAACCGGCCGTGCGCAAATCTTACGGTCTGCTGTTTGATGTGCGACGGGGATAATTTGACGACTGACTGTGTGTCTATATGATCGGAATTGAGGTCAGCAACGATGGCCTAACATCATCTAGTGCTACGACGATCATCATTTTCAAGAGGACGTGACTTACCGGTATATGGGGATAGGCGGCAGGAACAATTGAAAGCTATGCATGAAAAGCGTTTCTTGTTGCAGTTTCCTTACATTACAAGTCGCATGGCTGTGTTAGTCACCTCTAGTGAATCGGGCGGACGGTGCTCGTAAACCTGGGAAGGCCGACCGTCTAAGGGCAGAATCCCCCTACAGAAAAGATCATCTGCTGCCTTGCAGGAAGATTGGGTACAATCAAAGGCTAAGGAAAGCTAACCTGAATAAAATGCTGGCTGAAGTCGGATGTACTGGGCCATTGGCGCAGAACACAGTGCAACGTTTTAACGGGTGTACAGTCGGAGTGGCTATGGTAGACTCTAACTGTGATGTTCTGTCTGTGGGGGCGATCAACATACTTGGCCTGACAGCTGACTTCATGTGAGAGTCTGGGATCCTACTCTGACTGAGTCCTGATCGCAAACAGACAGACAGACATACATTTAAGTAATAATAGTATAAGTTATAAATTGTACTTTTTAAAAAATATGTTGTTTGAATTAACATAAAATGACGTTTTATATGCAGCGGCGGACATTCAGAGGAGACCACGACTCCTCTAATATTTTATTAGAATACATAACACAATCACATTCCAGCTCAATTAGTTAAACGTCAGTGTACAACCAGCCAACGAATTCTCAAGCATAGCCATGATATAGTTTAAATAACTCAAGCCTTTACTAATAAATAGGCTCAATGTATATGGAAGTCAAACCTACTACAACCGCACAACGGCATCTATCGACCTTAAGCTCAGTATGAGAACTAGATAGGTCATTTCAGCCAACAGCTCCTTGCTGCCATGGAAACAAGAGAACGGCTAATAAGGATGGCGTTATATATGTTTATCCAAACATACATATGTAGAGCCAACAGGCGACTGTCCTATTATGATATATCCAAACATAAAGAAGTAGAGCCAACAGGCGACTGTCCTATTATGCGCCTCTGGTAAGAATCACTGTTCTATACCTTTATATGTAAAGAAAGTCGTTTCACAACAATATGTCTGCCATCATCCAGTTCGACGGTAGATCTTCCCATCCCTTTGAGATGGACTGTGGAGTCAAACAAGGATGTGTCCTTGCCCCTAATCTATTCAGCATAGTTTTCGCTGCCCTTCTACACAATGCGTTTGAAACCGTCTCTGGAGACATCTACATCCGTACAAGATCTGTCGGTTCCTTATTCAATCTTGCACGTCTGTGGTTAAAATTAAAAACAAACCAATGAGCTTCTATTCGCTGATGATGCAGCACTGGTTGCTCTTGGTGAATCCGTCCTGCAGCCAATGATTGATAATCTGGCTAGATCATGTGAATTATTCTCCTTATCAATAAGCATCCAGAAGACTGTGGTGCTTCAACAAGGTGCAGCCAGCCCCGCAGCTATATCATTAAATAACTCTGTGATTATTTTTCATCCCTTGAATCTGTGAGAAAGTTCACCAATCTCGGTTCTATAGTCACAACCAACGTAAACCAACGTTTGGTCGCAAACAATCGTATTCCCAAACAAATATTGTATGGCGAACTTAGGGACGGAACGAAACCAAATAGCAGACCAGTGCTGTGATATAAGGATGTTTGCAAGGCTTCCTTGAAGGAATTTTCTATAAGTGAAAGGAACTGGGAAAATGTGGCTGCGGATCGTAGCACATGGAGAGCAAACATAAAAAATGGCACAGCAATTTTCGAGACAGTGCTGATGTAAAATTCAGAAAACAAAAGGCGAAAGAGAAAGGGGACAAGGCCGGGTACACTTGCTCGTTCTGTTTATGGATCTGTCTGTCCAGGATTGACAAATTCAACCACGAGAAAAGGATGTTCAGTAAAGCAGCACCCAGTATGAGACACTAATGCTTTACCAAACTACTGACTTATCATGATTGCTTACTAACACCAACCGTCTGTCAAGACGACAAAGGCCACACACACACACACACACACACACATACACACACACACACACACGCACGCACGCACGCACGCACGCACGCACACACACACACACGCACACGCACACGCACACACGCGCACACGCACACGCACGCGCACGCGCACGCACGCACGCACGCACACACACACTCACATATATATAATAGAAACAAGAAAAAGAGTTCTTAAATGTTATGTAGACCCAGTCTTAGCATATTGATGTGAATCATGGACAATAAATAGGACAACAGACAAGGAAATCAATGGAGGCTGCAGACATGTGGTTTTACAGAAGAATGTTCAGAATACCATGGACAGCTACGAAGAGTAATGAAAACATTCTGATAGAGGCTAAATCAAAAGAGAAGATAATTTGCAATATTAGGAAGAAACAATCACCATTTTTTAGCTAAGTAAATGATAAGGGAACAGCTGGAATATATTGTAACAGCTGGAAAAATTGAAGGACAAAGAGATAGATTGAAACAAAGAGAAAAGATACAAAACAGCTTAAGAGAATGGCTTGGCAGAAGGTCAACAACGGATATCATAAATAACTTGGAGGTCGAAAGTTGTGGGGAGACATGATCACCTACGGCAGCAGGCGCGATACTTGATGATGATGATGATGATGATGATGATATATTATATATATGTATAAGAACAAAACTGTAAGGGATTTTAATTTGCAGCAAAACCATACTTTTCCATACCTCATACTGTACATAACAAAGATACAGTAAAGTCTCGATTATCCGGAATGCTCGGGGAAGAACCCATTCTGGATAATTGAATTTTTCTGGATAATCGAGAGTAAGAAAACCAAACTCAAAATTTATGAAAAAACATGATTGAAAAATTGCAATGCTCAGAAATACTATTTAAATTCGTGTGACATTCACTAGCTTTCTCTATCAACATGGGTCCTGATATTGGCATTCCTTTTCTTCTTCTTTCTAAAAACCACACATAAAGGACGTCGTCGAGTTTTTCAAATTTTGGCCGTTTCATACTTCGTCTCTGGTGTATATTGTTGCTGCTTTCAGACTCCGACGCAAACTTAAACAACTCATCTTTTTGATTTCGTATGTCATATAATGTTGAAGAGGCTATGCCAAATTCAGTCATCAAAACGTTGCGATTAACGCCTTTTTCAAGTCTACTAGCGATTTCAATCTTCTGGTTCAGTGTCAATACAGTTCGCTTGCGTTTACCTTTGCGGGAAATTGAGGTGTGGTTTGCACTCGCAGAGGCCATTATTTAACACAAAAATGTATTCCGTTAAAAAGTATGCACACATGCGTTTATAGCATATCATGTATAATTTATACTGATGGAACGAATTTCAGCTTGCACAAATGTCTGAGACAAACTAACGTCAAACTCTGTATCTTACTCTTTTTGAATTTCCAGTCGGTAATTTTTGAACCCCTCCCCCTTTCTTCTCACCATCTCTATGTCACTGCACGCCGGCTGCTCAACCTTTGATTTATAATCATCAAAGTTATGGGCTCTTCAATTTTCACAAACAATACGTCTGCTTCTAATGTTCGGTCAGACTGTCAAACGCCATATTTTTGACAAATTCATGACCAACTTTAGATCTAAAGCAGGCTATGAGAAAATTAAGCAAATTTGTAAAATCATGTAGATAAGTGTTTTTGGCACGACTAAGATTTCCCGACAAAAACATTTAGTCGGGGGAAAAAGTGAAGATATAGACTGTCTGTCGCTTTTACTTGGAATATTTGGAGACACAATGTCTGGATTGAATAAAATATGTTCGCTCCTATTTGAAGTATATTACTGTAAATACACTATTGTAAACGCAATATTGTGTAATGATAGAGCCTGTAGAAGTAAGCGCAGCGCACAAACCGTGTCGTAGCGTTTTCGATTTCCGGATAAAGGCATTTAATTTAACTGAACAAAACATGATTCAAGCTTTCTCCCTATAATAATTAAAAAAAAAAAAAAGTCCGTTAAATTGAGAATTCCGGATTATTGAGTACCGCATAATCGAGACTTTACTGTATATTGGTTTAATTATATATAGCCATTTTCGTCTTGTCAGACGGTCTAGTGGAGGCTATTGAGTATTTTTTGAGGTTTTGTTTTTGTCGAACAGTTTCTCTCGTGGCTAATTCTACCAATGTTTGACAAACACACTCGGCCACAGAATGAACAAGTGAAGCCCACAGATCCACAGGGTTTGCCATCCTTTTTCACGAGTCTTTTCTCTTCTAAGTGTTGCCTTAGCACAGTCTCAAATGATGTTATACCATTCCTTTTACATGCTCTCCATGATGTGCGATCACTTGCCAGATGTTCACATACATTTTCACAAAAGGAGAAGTCATTCAGAGATGATTTACAAATATCTCTATATTCTATATCGTAGTTTAGGTCTGTCGATTTGCCTTTTACCGTGTGTTATAGTTCACCATATTGTATTTGCCTCGTTTTTCTTCCATTCTTTGGGCGGGCCCCAGCTATCTTAGTCTTCGACATCTGAGCATCGACATGATTGTTGGGGTCTTAGCATGTTGCAGGACTGTTAAGTTGGTTATTTTGTCCTGCCATTCGATGTGGATTATGCTGCTGAGAAATCGCATGTGGAACACATTTAGTCTTTTTTTCGTGATGATGACGTAATTATAATTATGTTAATTTGGGGCAATAATTGAAGGCATTATTTTACATAGCGCAAATTGCATTAAAGTTTATGTCGCAAATTACTAGGTTATAGGTCAAGCCAAAAGTTCGGTCCTACGTCCTGGTTCAAGTTTATAACTCACCATCCGTCGCTGTTCATGTCTCTGTTATAATAGCAGCCGGCATGCTTTGCATTTCTGACAGAACTGTTCTGTTTTCACAGACCTTCATTACGTTGTCTATGGTAAGCCCTTCTTTTGCCCTCCTTCATGAGTCCACCGCATGACAGTTCTTGTTAATATTTCTTAATTTGTTTCCCAACACATGGACTTCAAGTCAATATGGCGGATAGGTGGCAGGATCCGTTGAGGCACTGTCTGAAAAGTGCTCCTTGTTGCAGTTTCCTCATATTCCAAGTCCGGCTTGTTGCAGGAGCTACTGAGTTTAGTGCTCTGTGAACACCGTGAGCTGAGCTTTTCTTCGGGATAGTGTTTCTATATTCAGATTGCTTACGATGAATGATGATATCGTATGACGAAGGACAGTGCAGCGTTCTCTTTCGGTGCTGTGTGGCCATATGTCTTTTGACTTGTGCTGAAGCTGCTATTATGGGGACTGCAGCTGCCTTTCTTTGTTTGAATATTCGATGTGATGTTAATGCTGATGATTCCACTGGCACGGGCGGTTGAGCAATTATGGATTTTCATTCGCTTGTAATGTACTATAACTATAATTATTCCAAGCATATGACCCATCCAGCTCCAATTGTTGTCTGTAATCACTGCATGTTTCTTCTCTTCGCTGCAAAACTTTACCAATTCCTCTTTGCTGATTTTTTTGGCTAAATCACCGACAATTGTCCGTAGTCATTTTGTATTAGATGATGGTAATTTTCCTACTCCTCTTTTTGTTTTTACTTTCAAGTATTTCACACAGGGCCCAAACCATTCATCAGTATGTGTTGACAATAGTCAGCGACTCTAAGCTGACTATTTGTGTCAGGATATGTAAAGCCAGAGCTGATCAAGATCTTCCACCACCTCCTATGATGAATCTGAAGCCAGTCTGGTCAAGCAAAGAGGGATCAAAGAGGGAATCAAATACGGATCAACGAGGGATCAAAGAGGGAAGATAACATTTGGTTTTAAAAGAATAACATATTTAATTCAGGTGCAAGTAAAAAATAGTAAAGAGCCCCCGACATACCAAGTGGCGTATAGGGAATATGGTGTTAGTGACCATAACCTTTACAGACCTTCAGTACATGATTTTTGGGGTAATGTGGTCGGTATTACGTCCGTGCCGCTTTACTTTCCCAGAAAAAAAAATCCGGTACCCATTTAAGGCTGGGTGAACCCGGAAGCCGTCGGTTGGGATCGAACCCTACCCCTTGTCCGTTGTAGTCCAGTTCACTAACCAATGAGCTATCGTGGCTCCCTTTAAGTCAGGTGTGCTGCCTCGAAAGGCGCAGGTATCGAGGCTTGTTGAAAATTCGCGACATAGCTCAACTACGCCCATGTCGTTTCGCGAGTGGATGACGAAGAGCAGTGGTCGTTGGGCAAATGTGGATTAAAAACAATCGATCCACATAAAAGCATCCAGAAAATACAAGACGTCTCACTCGCTGCCAAACTCGACATTTCCTCAATAATTCGAACACAAATGGGGATATGACAACGAAATGAGAACATGAGAAAGTTCATTGTGTGAGACACTAAACAAACTGTCTATCCCGTGTATGTCTTTGTGCGACACCTACATTTTGTGACACGCTGCCTCACGCGCCTCTCTGCTGATTTATGTCATTCAACTGAGCGTAACGTAAGTAACGTAAAGAGCCCCGTCAGGTCAAGTGGCATATAGGGAATATAGTAAAGTAAAGAGCCCCGTCAAATCAAGTGGTATATAGGGAATATAGTAAAGTAAAGAGCCCCGTCAAGTCAAGTGGCATATAGGGAATATAGTAAAGTAAAGAGCCCCGTCAAATCAAGTGGTATATAGGGAATATAGTAAAGTAAAGAGCCCCGTCAAATCAAGTGGTATATAGGGAATATAGTAAAGTAAAGAGCTCCGTCAAGTCAAGTGGCATATAGGGAATATAGTAAAGGAAAGAGCCCCGTCAAGTCAAGTGGTATATAGGGAATATAGTAAAGTAAAGAGCTCCGTCAAGTCAAGTGGCATATAGGGAATATAGTAAAGGAAAGAGCCCCGTCAAGTAAAGTGGTATATAGGGAATATAGTAAAGTAAAGTGCCCCGTCAAGTCAAGTGGCATATAGGGAATATAGTAAAGTAAAGAGCCCCGTCAAGTCAAGTGGCATATAGGGAATATAGTAAAGGAAAGAGCCCCGTCAAGTCAAGTGGTATATAGGGAATATAGTAAATTAAAGAGCCCCGTCAAATCAAGTGGCATATAGGGAATATGGTATTAGTGACCATAATTTGTATAGACCTTTGACACGTTCTTTTGCGTAATGTGGTCGTAAAACGCCCGTGCCGCTTTGCTTTTCTAGAAACGAATCTGGTATCCTTTTAAGGCTGGGTGAACCCGGAAGCTGTCGATCAGGATGAAAACTGACCTCTTGTCCTATGCAATCCAGTCACTAACCACTGAGTTAACGCAGCTCCCTATTCAGCAGAGCGCGCCTACACAATACAGTTGTTCGTGAGTATTACAGTACATCACTTGTGAGCTCACATTTATTATAGCCGGAAAATGTGTTGCGAGTTCTTAACCAATGAAAAAACCCATATTCGATAGCGTGTCAGGACTTCTATATTTCTATCGCACATTATTAATTGGTTTAATGATAATAAAAAAAAAAAAAAAGAAAAATTAAAAAGCCCCCAAACACCAAGTGCCGTATAGGGAATTTGGTGTTAGTGACCATAATTTGTATAGACCTTCGGCACATGATTTTTGGGGTAATGTGGACGGTATGCTCACTTTCTCCTCACTCACTCATGAATGCTCACATTCTCTACACTCACTCACGAATGCTCACATTATCTACACTCACTCAAGAATGCTCACATTCTCTTCACTCACTCACGAATGCTCACTTTCTCCTCACTCACTCACGAATGCTCACTTTCTCCTCACTCACTCACTCACGAATGCTCACTTTCTCCTCACTCACTCACTCACTCATCATAGCTCACTTTCTCCTCACTCACTCACGAATGCTCACTTTCTCCTCACTCACGAATGCTCGCTTTCTCCTCACTCACTCACTCATCAATGTTCACTTTCTCCTCACTCGCTCACGAATGCTCACTTTCTCCTCACTCACTCACGAATGCTCACTTTCTCCTTACTCACTCACGAATGCTCATTTTCTCCTCACTGACTCACTCACTCACTCACTCACTCACTCACTCACTCACTCACTCACTCACTCACTCACTCACTCACTCACTCACTCACTCACTCACTCATGCTCGCTTTCTCCTCACTCACTCATGAATGCTCCCTTTCTCCCGACTCACTAACACTCAGACCTTTCGCTCACACACACAAAGACTGAAAACAACCCAGTCAATATTCACTGTTCGAGCATGAAGGGAAGGCCAGAACTTTCATGGAAACTAAAACAGAACTAATGTTGGAATCTCTGCACTCACACTCATAGCCAAGGGCATTTCGACTGCTGCCTTTTTCCATATTCTGTTTGTTCAGGACAAGAAGTAGAAAACTGAATATCTACATACACGCAGGGCATATTTAGCTTGAAGTGAACGAGACCAGGCGCTGCACTATTACGCAACACTTTAAAGTGTATAAAATATAATATTCCTTTCAATAGTTTTAACATTACTTTGCTATTTACCCGTTGACAACAAAACAATGAATTATTAAAGTATAACTTTCATTTGGATGCAAAATAACAGGCAAATAAGAAGCAACACGTTGATATTTAGGAGAAATGAAAAAAAAATATATATATATAACGGTATGGTTAAAGAGCTTCACGTAACAAGTGGACATCACAAATCAGAATGACGTTTCGGCTCAAAGGCCTTCAACAGGAACAAACATACAACACACGTACAAAAAGTGGTATGGGTAAAGCTTCAAGTAACAAGAGGACACGACAGATCAGAAAGACGTTTCGGCTCAAAGGCCTTTACAAACAAATGTATGTTTGTTCCTGTTGAAGGTCTTTTCGCCAAAACGTCGTTCTGATTTTTCGTGTCCACTTGTTACGTGAAGTTTTAACCATACCATTTTGTTCTCTATTTGTTCATTTCTCCTCACTGTTAGGTTCACTGTTAGGTTCACTGTTAGGTTCACTGTTAGGTTCACTGCAGCTTCGCATTTTGATGCATTTATGTGCATTATTTGCCTTGACCCTACTTTGATATTTACGTGATATGTTGAATGTTACAATCATATATTTATTTTCATATCTTAGAACACTACACAGTAAATCTATGCACTAATATTTCTATTTATATTCTGAGGTCACCGACTCAATTTCTTTTCAGCAGTAAAAGGGCGCTAAATAGATGCAAACTGGGTACGTCGTTGTTTATAACAATGTATTATATCCGTTCATTTCGACCTAACATATCCGAATTTATCAATTTTGACCAGCGAGTTTGCTTTCACTCTCTGATAACTATTTGCATACCTCGATAATCTGTTTTCATGTCTACTGGGGGGGGGGGGGGGGGGGGGCCGCGGCCCTATAGGGTCTTGATTAGTTATGGTACACTAGTTTTGATGTCATTTGTCAGCTATAAGTCTCTGGTGCAGTGTTTACGCTATGCATGGACTACAATCTTTGCTCTGAAATCTGACAACTAAAACATTTGGTATTAAAGTCATATCATTATATATACAGGAAAGAGGGAATATTATGTATTAATATATATATATATATATATATATATATATATATATACATACACACAAACATACACGGAAATACTAACATATTTACACACATATTTATACACACGGTATATACACAACACACCCATATAAATACATATATTTATACATACACACACATATATATTGGTTATTGGTTATGGAAGGCCTCGGTATCACTGCATGCGAATTAAAATCCATAATTGCTCAACCGCCTGTGCCAGTGGAATCATCCGAATTATAACTCATCTTCCAAACAAAGAAAGGTAACTGTAGTTCCCATCATAGCTGTCTCAGCACACGCCAAAAGACATAAGGCGAAACCGCACAGAAAGTGAACACAGCCAACTGTTCCCTGTCATACGATTTCATCATTCATCGTACACAATTGGAGTATCGAAACATGATCAAAATGGATGAGACACACAGCTCACGGTGTGCACAGAGCACTTAACTCAGTAGCTCCTGCAACAAGCCGGACTTGGAACATGAGGAAACTGCAACAAGGAACACTTGCAGACATAGCCTTCAATGGTTCCTGCCGCCTATCCATCACATTGCCCGGAAGATCACGTCCTCCTGAAAATGATGATCGTCATAGTAAATGTATGGCGCTTGATGATGTTAGGACATCGTGTTTAACTCCAACTCCGAACATACAAAACACAGTTCGTCTTCAGATTATCCCCGATGCACACCAAACGCAAGATCGCAAGATTAGCGCATGGTCGGTCTTGGGACACACGATGATCCATTATGATGACGTAGCACGCACAAAATGTCTGCGCCCATGTATTCATTATTACTCTACTGAATGCAGTCTACAACGAATGAAACATGGTACAAACTTCCCAAAGACGCTGACTTGACTGACTTGACGGAGCCCACCACATTAATGCGTTGTAACTTGTAAATAACGTGCGTCAACCATCTCCATCAAATGGTCACTGAACAGCACTTTGTGTGACGTAAAACGCAGATCAACATTAGACGTTGGAAGGCGCATTCACAACACTTGAATTGTCAAAACGGAGCATTGCTGTGCGTGCAACGCCAATTCAATGGCGCAGATATAACAAGTAGAACATCATTTCGACTGGAATGCAGAAAATTGGAACGGAAACCCGAAGTTGATAAGAATCCAACGGAATTTCTGCAGCGATAGAGAGAACGTGACTCAGTTCCGCCATCTTGGAAACGGAAGTCACACATATATATATTTATTTTTATATATATTTATACATACCCATAGACATATATATCACTATACTATATTGATATAAATATATATATATATATACCTATACCATGATGACAGAGCAGCAAGCACAGATCTAGCACAGTCAATACCTAAATATCCTACAATGACTGAGCTGGACGTTGAGCCTACTATGAACGAACTTGCTGACGCCATAAATGCCCTCTCAAGAGGAAAAGCTGCAGGAAATGACAACATTCCCACAGAGATACTAAAGGAAAACTTAAACGTACTACTTCCACATCTATACAAACAGCTAATCAAATACTGGAGACAAGGAGAAATACCCATGATATGAGAAATGCTAAGATCATAACACTATACAAAAACAAAGGAGACAAGGGCGATTGCAATAACTACAGAGACATCTCTCTCCTTAGCACAGCCGGCAAGGCTTTTGTGAGAGTAATACTAAAACGCCTGCATGGACTTGCAGAATGCATTCTTCCCGAGTCCCAATGCGGCTTCAGAGCCAGGAGATCAACTATAGACATGATTTTTACACTTAGACAATTACAAGAAAAATGTTGAGAACAAAATATGCCGCTCTAAACTTGTGGATCTCACAAAGGCCTTCGACTCAGTAAACAGAGATGGGCTCTACAGGGTGTTAGAAAGCATAGGCTGCCCTCCTAAATTACTTAGGCTGATCATGTCCTTTCATGAAGACATGAATGCTAGAATCCACTTTGACGGGAGTTCATCAGAGAGTTTCAAAGTCAACAACGGAGTGAAACAGGAATGTGTCCTCGCCCCCACCCATTTTGACATATTTTTTGCTGCCCTTCTAAATTACGCCTTCGAAAACACCTCAGGAGATATTTACATTCGCACAAGATCAGATGGCTCACTGTTCAACTTAGCACGACTAAGAGCAAAACCAAAAACAAATGTCCTACTTAAAGAACTTTAATTTGCTGACCTATATCGCTCATAGTGAAGCCACCATACACAATCGCTGGTCAACAAGCTGGACAAAGCATGCGACCTTTTGTCACTGTCAATTAATGTTCAGAAGACAGTAATACTAAGTTAAGGCGACATCAAATCTTTATTAATTACTCTAAAAGATTGTCCACTAGAATTCAGTTCAGAAATTCATGTATCTTGGATCCACAATTACACAAACCACTTCTCTTGATGATGAAATAAACAGTCGAATTGGTAAGGCAGCTACAACCTTCGGCAAACTCACAGACAGGGCCTGGAGCAACACGAAACCAACACTAAAGACCAAACTCTTAATATATCAAACTTGTATGCTTATCACTAAAACTATGATCATAAACAAAGAAAATTCTCAAGACCTACAATTAAATATCACAGTTGAGGGAATACATCTGGAGACAGTCCAGAGCTACAACTACCTGGGACATACTATAACCAATGATGGAAAATGCAAAACTGAAATAAACAAAAGAATAGGTATGGCAAAAAGTAATTTTAATGCCATGAAAAATATACTAACAACAAAACAAATATCAGCAGGGCTGAAACTAAGAATGACAACATGTTACGTCTTCTCAATATTCCTGTATGGTGCAGAAACATGGACATTAGACAAGAAAACAGAACAGAAAATTGAAGCCTTTGAAATGTGGATTTATCGAAGAATAGGTAGAATTGGATGGAAACAAAAGAAAACAAACGATGAAGTTTTAAAACAACTGAAAATAAAAAGAGAACTACTAAACACAATTAAGACAAGACAAATTAAATTTTTGGGGCATGTTAAAAGACACAACAGCCTACTAAAAGTAATATTGGAAGGAAAAATGCAAGGTAAAAGAGGCAGAGGCAGACCAAGACTAACATGGACGAGTAACATCAAAAGATGGACAAGTCAATCTATGTCAGCCTGCATCATCAAAGCAAGAAACAGAGTAGAATGGCGATCCATGGTAGCCAACCTTCGTTGCGGAGAAGGCACACGATGATGACGATGATGCTTAGCACACTATTATATGGATCTGAAACCTGGGCAACATAATCACGAAAAAAGACTAAATGTCTTCCACATGCGATGTCTCCGCAGAATAATGCACATCAAATGGCAGGACAAAATAACCAACTTAACTGTTCTGCAACGTGCTATGACCCCAACAATCATGTCGATGCTCAGATGTCGAAGACTAAGATGGCTGGGACACGTCCAGCGAATGGAAGAAAAGCGCATCCCCAGGAAAATACTATATGGTGAACTAACACACGGTAAAAGGCAAATCGACAGACCTAAACTACGATATAGAGATATATGTAAATCGTCTCTGAATGACTTCTTCATCTGTGAAAATGTATGTGAACATTTGGCAAGTGATCGCACATCATAAAGATCATGTATAAGGAATGGTATAACATCATTTGAGACTGTGCTAAGGCAAAACTTAGAAGAGAAAAGACTCATGAAAAAGGATGGAAAACCCTGTGGATCTGTGGGCCTAACTTGTTCATTCTGTGACCGTGTGTGTTTGTCAAACATTGGTAGAATTAGCCACGAGAGAAGCTTTTCGACAAAAACAAAACCTCAAAACAAAACAAAACACAATAGCCTCCACTAGATCGCCTGACAAGACGAAAATTGCAATATATATATATATATATATATATATAGTTGGTTATATATCTATATATATATAAGAATGGTGCAGTTGAATGCAGTGACTTTAGAACAATAAGCCTAATGAGCCATGTTACAAAAATCTTGCTAAAAGTTATACAAGGAAGGATTCAGAATAAAATCAATACTGAATTAGATGAGCAGCAATTTGGATTTAGGAAAAATAGCGGGACAAAAGAAGCCATATTCTGCATGAGAACATTAATCGAAAAATACACAGAAGTAAACAAACCAATATATGCCTGCTTCATAGACTACACCAAAGCTTTTGATAGAATACACCACAAACAACTTATAGAATGCCTAAAAGAGATACATCTAGATGACATGGATATACGACTAATATGCAATCTATACTGGGAGCAAACAGCAATAATAAAATATAACAAAGAGTTCTCTACACCCATTGATATAAAAAGAGGAGTAAGACAAGGATGCATCCTATCACCAAGCTTGTTCAATCTATACACTGAGCAAATCTTTAAAAACATCATAGAGATGCCAGGCCTACAAATTAATGGAAAGATAATCAATAACCTAAGATATGCTGACGATACTGTACTACTAGCAGAAAATCCTAAAGACCTACAACAATTACTTAATGAAATAAACACGACAAGCAAAAAATATGGACTAGATATGAATATCAAAAAGACTAAAACTATGATCATAAACAAAGAAAATACTCAAAACCCACAAGTGGATATCAAAATTGAAGGAATAGACCTTGAGACAGTTCAGAACTATAACTACCTTGGACATACTATAACCAGTGATGGAAAATGTACAACTGAAATAAACAAAAGAATAGGAATGGCAAAAAGTAATTTTAATGCCATGAAGGACATACTAACATCAAAACAAATAACACCAGAGCTAAAACTAAGAATAGCAAAATGTTACATCTTCTCAATATTCCTATATGGTGCTGAAACATGGACATTAGACAAGAAAACAGAACAGAGAATTGAAGCCTTTGAAATGTGGATATATAGAAGAATAGGTAGAATTGGATGGAAGGAAAAGAAAACAAATGACAAAGTCTTAAAACAACTAAAAATGAAAAGAGAACTTCTGAACACAATTAGAACAAGACAAATGCGATTCTTAGGCCATGTTAAAAGACACAACAGCCTACTGAAAGTGATCCTGGAGGGGAAAATACAAGGTAAAAGAGGCAGAGGCAGACCAAGATTAACATGGACGAGTAACATCAAAAGATGGACAAATCAACCGATGACAACCTGCACCATCAAAGCAAGAGATAGAGAAAAATGGCGCTCCATGGTAGCCAACCTTCGTTGCGGAGACGGCACTCAATGATGATGATGATGATATATATATATATATATATATATATATATATATATATGCACACGCATGAACATAAACACACATCGGTATACACTATGTACATAAGCATACAAATACATATATATTCACACATGTGTTTTCCAAACCAGTGCTCGATTAGAATGTGTTTTAAAAGGCTTTAGAACGAAAGAGGCAATCAGAAGGGCTTGTGATAGAGCTGAGCACATCAAAGGAAGTGTCTGTTGATGTCAGAAATGCCGTTCAAAAATATCAAATACATCAAATCCTGCTGTAGACGACTGAAAGACTAACATACAAATAATTCTATTCTCCAGATCTGTTCCTTCCTGATCTGGCTTTCAGCGTTGACGGAAGACATAGTTCACGGTTAGCCTTCTCTACTGCTACATTTCCGGACGTGACTAGTGCTCCGTCTATCCATCTTTTCCGGGAACGCCCTCTTTGACGATCGTTTAGTTCGGGTATGTTCTTGGATGTTTGGATTGTGTTGTTTTTGTCTTATTCATCATCATCATCATCATGTGCCATAGCGGTTGGCGTAGGCGATCGTGTCCATCCACAATCTTCTATCTACAGTGCATCATATCAGTTTGTCTCATTACGTAGTTAAAAAAATAAGCTACCGCGGGTGTCATCCCTTACTTTCTTCTTAATTTTCCACTTTTAATTTTGTCTCTCAAACTAGATTTATTCATTTCATTTTGATGACTTTTGTCGTAATACGTGTTCTAGAATCCAGTATCTAAGTTTCACGTTCATAGCACAATGCTGTGATAAAAGATATTTTGAGAAGGTATTCGAAGCAGGTATTAATAAATGTAAATAAATGGTGTTTTAAGGATAACTCCTTGTCTTTACAAACATCCCTCAAATGCACGAAACCCAATCCATTTCATATCGTAATATCACCATCTCAGAACTCCCGTCTCTGTCAATAACGATTTCATGAGAAGTCGCATAAAGTGGGATCATCAAAAAAGATAATGACAGCACAATAAGATAAATAATCAAACACTGTGGAGCTATAGACACGTTGGATGAGATCTCACTTATGATATTACAGTCGTTAATGTGCCCGGTTATATGTAACAGTTTAACCAGCAGATTAGATGCAGGAATGACTTATTTGTTTCCTCATTTGTCATTCTTGAGTCGACTGGAAAGATATTTCGCTGATTGGTTGGCCTCTTCTGCCATGACTTTTCCGAGTGTTTTTAATTACGTTTCACGCTTCAAAGTGTTTCTAGTCACGCTTCAAAGTGTTTCTAGTCACGGTTTCGGGATATTTATTATCACAATTCCGAAGGGTTTTTTTTCGTTTCCGAGCTTTACCTGCTACGTTTACCAACGTTTCAAGTCGCGTTTCCGAGTACGTTCAGTTATATTTACAAATATTTCTATGCACGTTTCCAAGTGTTGCTAGTCATGTTTCCGAGTGCGTTCACTTACGTTTACCAATGTTTCTAGCCATGTTTACCAATGTTTCTAGTCATGTTTACCAATGTTTCTAGTCATGTTTACAAATGTTTCTAGTCATGTTTACCAATGTTTCTAGCCATGTTTACCAATGTTTCTAGTCATGTTTACCAATGTTTCTAGTCATGTTTACCAATGTTTCTAGTCATGTTTACCAATGTTTCTAGTCATGTTTACGAATGTTTCTAGTCATGTTTACAAATGTTTCTAGTCATGTTTACCAATGTTTCTAGTCATGTTTACAAATGTTTCTAGTCATGTTTACAAATGTTTCTAGCCATGTTTACCAATGTTTCTAAACATGTTTACCAATGTTTCTAGTCATGTTTACAAATGTTTCTAGTCATGTTTACAAATGTTTCTAGTCATGTTTACAAATGTTTCTAGTCATGTTTACAAATGTTTTTAGCCATGTTTACCAATGTTTATAGCCATGTTTACCATTGTGTCTAGTCATGTTTACTAATGTTTCTTAACAAGTTTACCAATGTTTCTAATCATGTTTCCATGTGCGTCTAATCACGTTTCCGAGCGCGTCTAGTCATATTTACCAATGTTTCTAGTCACGTTTCCAAGTGCTTCTAGTTCCGTTTCCGAGTGTTTCTAGTCACGTTTATCGAAGTTTCTAGTCACGTCGCCGAAATGTTTCTAGGTATGCATCCGACTGTTTTTAGCTATGTTTACAAATTATTTTAGTATCCCACCCATCTTTTCTAGAACGCTATACGGTTTGTTGCATGCATGGCTGTGAAATCAATAAGGCTAACAATAGCAATATGCATATCGTTTGTTGTTTGCAGAAATAGACTAGGTCCCCTTGGACTGGCCAGATTCAGCTAAAATTAATCTTCTAACAAATAACTGTTTTAAAATGTCTAAAAGGAATGTGGCCGATCCGGAGTAGTAAAGTAAGTCAAGTACGCCCGTCACGCCAAGAGGCGTATAGGGAAATATGGTGTTAGTGACCCTATATTTTACAGACCTTCAGCACACGATTTTTGGGGTAATGTGGTCGGTATTACGCCCGTCCTGCTTTACTTTCCAAGAAAAAAGTCCGGTACCCATTTAAGGCTGGGTGAACCCGGAAGCCGTCGGTTGGGATCGAACCCTACCCCTTGTCTGGATCCGGAGTGCTTAGTGGAAAAAGGGTATCTATAATCAACACCTTGCAGGAACAGTCAGTCTGTTTACGCTTCGAGAAATGCTATAACGGGCGGTGGAGCGGACATGGGGATGCTCCGACTGCAGTGAAACTAATTCCAATAATAGAATAGAATCATCATCATGTGCCATACAGGTTAGCGTAGGCGATTATGTCCTTCCACAATTTTGTAACCACAGTGCATCGTATCATTTATGTTGTTGACAGTTCTTCATGACATGACACCAAGCTGTCTAGTATGTTCTCTCTTTGTCGTCCGCGATCTCTCTTTCCTTTTATTTTGCCAGTTGTAACCAAGTATTCCAAACTTCCTCTTCTTATGATGTGCCCGAAAAATGTTCATTCTTTCTTTCAGATGTTTCTTAGGAGCTCCCTTTTTGTGTTGGCCTCTTTGATAATTTCCTCGTTGGCCTTTTTAGCTGTCCATGGAACTTTCAACATTCTTCTGAGAAATCCTATCTCTGTGGCCTCTAATCATCTTTTAATTTGTTTATTTACTGTCCATGATTCGCTTCCCTAAGTCAGAATTGGATCTATATAGCACCGATTATCTCTATTTTTTAGTTCTATTGGCGTTGCTTTGTTGCATAAGACGTTTTTCATTTTCTGAATATAAAGAATGAATAGAATAGAACAGAATCATATAATCAGGCCTGGTGCAACTATAATAGCAGCGGACTTGACATTACAGCGCCAGATCCTTACCTTCTGGACACCCACGTTACATGTGAGGGAAGGTAAATAATAAACGCTGCTGGTGGATTCATAGACCAGCACTGAGATAAGCTACAAGGATTTTGAGGAACTGGAGAATCAACTAAATTGAGTGATTTGTGATGGATTGCCGCTTCATTAAAATTTGTTCATGCAAAGTTAAGCAAATTATAATAATGAACAAATTTGAAAGAATTTATAAGAAATTTATTAGAAATGTCAATTTAGTGGAAGCACATTCAAGTTGCTGAAAAGGGAATATGAAAGTTAATGGGAACCTCTTGGCTTTGTGATAAAAATTCGAGTTTTTGAAAGAAATCCCTTGCATTAAACGCATCAGGTACGGACAGATGGCTTCATTTCTGAAATTAGAAGCATTATTAAAATATTGTTTTTTTATTTCAGAAATTGACATTCTCCTTAAAAAAACATCAATTTTTTTTTGTGTAAACTTTGCTGCAATTTACTTTCCCCTCACCCCTCTTTTCTTCCCTTAGTAATATTATATATAAAACAAATAATAATTGATATATATAAAACTAAAATAATTTAATAATAATAATGCAGAATTCAATCTTGATGACACTGTTTCTATCGTTGGAAGTTGAGTGGCGTATTTTGTGTAATTAACGATCAATTATTCTTCGTTAAAACAAAAATGAAAAATTGAACACTGATGCCTTTTTATGTAAAATTTCGTCTACTCATATTCTATATTTTTATATTTAAATATAGAAGGGAAAATAATATCAGAAAGCCCACTAGAAATGAAGAACTGGATTGGAATAAAGCCCGAAGAAAGAGCTGATTAAAAAAATAATTAGTTTTGAGAAATTCTCCAATGTGCAATAGAAAAGAAAAAAAGAGCAATGAAAATAGACGTCCTCAATTGTAGCTTCATGTCCAGTATGCTGAGACTTTAATAGCAACGAAGCAAATCATATCTATTACAGCTTGCAAGCTTGATATGTACATTGAAAATATCAGGAGAAAATGAAATCAGTCCCGGCGTGGTATGTAGAGACAATATTGTAAATTATTTGTTTCCTATTTGTCTCTTCTTTTCAAAAAATGAGGAAGATACTATACAATCGATTTTTGACAATAGAAATAAGAAACAGAGTTCTTAAATGATATGTAGAGCCAGTATTAACATGTGGATGTGAATCATGGACAATAAGACAACAGACAAGAAAATCATTGGAGTCTGTAGAAATGTGGTTTTGCAGAAGAATGTTGAAAATACCACGGACAGCTAAGAAGAGTAATGAAAACGATCCGGAAGAGGCGAAAGCAAAAGGAGAGCTAATTTACAATAATAGGAAGAAACAATCATCATTTTTTAGCTATGTAATGATAAGGGAACAGCTGGAATATATTGTAACAGCTGGAAAAATTGAAGGACAAAGAGATAGAGGGAAACAAAGAGAAAGATACAAAACAGCTTAAGAGAATGGCTTTGGCAGAAGGTCAACAATTGATATCATAAATAACTTCGAGGTCGAAAGTTGTGGAGAGACATGATCACCTACGCCAGCAGACATGGTACTTGATAGTGATGATTTGTCTCCCCCACATTCTCCTTCCGCCCTCCAACGTTCACTTTATCCTACTTCTTCTTCTTTTCCTTTCCTTCTGTTCGTCAACTATTCATCTTTATCGTGGGTTCTTCAATGACTTTAAGTTGGCGTAAATGTGTTGTGTTGTAGTTTACAGAAAGCTACGTTTTTCTGTGGCGTCCGACCCATCATATCCGACTTCAGCATGCTGTTTTTGTATAGTGGGTTGCCTTCTCTTTCAATCCCTAATCTCTTGACCTGACTGGTTTTCTTTTCTCGCGTCACCACATTGATGTGGGTTGAGATCTTGGTCAGCTCTGGTTCACTCACCCGACGCAAGCAGATAACAGTGAGTCGCTAATCACATTCAGCCCAACAGCTCTCTACTTTTTTGCCCCCAACAACGAGTTGATTTCATCAATATATTCAATACAACTCTTTCTGTGCTAATTTGTTTGCATTGAAATCAAATTGCGCTAGTCAACTACTCACCACTGGTCCAAGAGGTCTTGAATTTATCGTCAACAGGTTTTCTTTAACTTCTCAACTCTTCTTAGCTGATGCGCACTTTTGATCAGCCAGAAACTACTACAGTCCGTTTAGAAATTGTTACCCTAACTCAAAATAAATTTTCTCAGAAATTATTTTGTAGATGGTTGTGAAATTTTGCATGCAGTCTTAAATTTTCCAGGATCGTAAAACAATATTTTTCTTCTATTAATGAAGTGATCTAGTGCAGGAGTTTGTTCATAAGGTGTATGAGAAAAACATAGGAGGCCTCGGTAGCCTGGTCGGGAAAACCACCCGACTGGACTACCGACGCTCGGACAACCCGTGTTCGATTCCCGCTGGGAGCAGTGTGACTTGTACTCGTGGTTGAGAAAAAAGAAAAAAAAATACCCCCCACTGTCGACCCAGCCGTTGGCAGAAATGGGTACCAGGGTATTACCCTGGGAAGGTGAGGAATGTCGCCTCGCATCTGAGTTTCGATGCTTGAGGCGACACTATACAGAAATCTCGCGAACATTTCTGGATAGGCGGCCGAGCACATATGGGTGTTAACTCGCGTGCTAAGACGCCGGTTCAAGCCTCGTACTTTACCTTTACCTTTATGATAAAAATACAAAGCTTAAAGTACAGACAACTATGGGTTTTACAGCCAATCCCTTTACCTGTTCAATAATTGGCACAATTTCAAATTTTAAGTGAAAAAAAAAAACAATCACGTAGTCTCACAGTGCACCAGGATAATCAAAGCCGACGGTTGACCTTATCAGAATATAAAGTAGAGCCAATCATAGTGACATTGCAATGCGTGATGTGTAATACTGTAAAATCTAATATTTCTTACACACAATTTGTTTTTGCACACAATTTATATAAGAAATACTCCAATTTCCAAAGTCCACTCTACCTTTGGGCTGAATATTTACTATTTCTTAAAGTCCAGACAAATTCAAGATAGTATACGAAAAATGACGACATTTTGATTCCACTTTCCCACCTTTTAGGGAGCCGCGATAGCTCAGTGGTTAGTGAACAGGACTACAAAGGACAAGGGGTAGGGTTCGATCCCAACCGACGTTCACCCAGCCTTAAGTGGGTACCGGATTTTTTCTGGGAAAGTAAAGCAGCACGGGCGTAATACCGACCACATTACCCCAAAAATCATGTGCTGAAGGTCTGTAAAACATAGGGTCACTAACAACGTATTTCCCTATACGCCACTTGGCGTGACGGGGGTACTTGACTTTCCACCCTTTGATGTTATCTGTCCACTTGAGTCTTGATCTGCCTCTACCTCCTACACCTTATACCTTTCCTTCCAAGAAGACTTTTAGAATGGTATCATGTCTCTTCACATGTCCACAAAATTGCAGTTGTCATTTTCTAATTGTGTTACGTAGTTCTTTTTTTTTTCATTTTCACCCGATTCAGAACTTCCTTGTTTTTATCTTCTGTTCCTTCCACCCATCTCTCTCTATTTTTCTATAGTTACAAATTTCAAAGGCATTAATTTTCTGCTCTGTTTTTTTATTTAATGTCCATGTTTCTGCGTCACACCGGAATATTGAGTGTGTATATATATACCATTTTGCTGTTCGTTGTTTTAATACTAATGTTATTTGCTTTGATGTGAGTATATTTTTCATGTTATTGATTGCTTTTTCTCCTGTGTGTTACCGGGGCCTCATTTTGAGGGAAGTAAAGAATAGTGACACTGTGACCTTCCAGGCATGTCGTAAGAGGCGACTAAGGAGGTCGATCGATGGCTTGACAAGCTGCCATTGTAAAAAAGTATTGTTATGGAAACAGCCATAGATTTTAGAAGCAGTGATCTCTCCAATATGTGCCATTTTGGCACGCAAGGTTTCTGTTTTTGAGATTGTGATTCTGCCCTATGTGCCGTCTTCGGCTCGAAACGACAATAGATAGAATTGCTTTTTTGCCATTCCTATCCTTTTATTTATTTCTGTATAAGGACAATACAGGAAATTAACAATGAATAGTCCAATAATTTAGAGCTGGAAGTCATTCTGACTATTCATGTCGTCAATAAAGGCGGGCTTTAGGTACTCTTTTAATGTGAATGTTGGACTAAAATAGTGCCCGAGCCGGTAGAAGGACTATCATTAGTCTTCCGCCACACGTCAGATGTTCCCGCTGTGGTTGTGTTCTCTCAGGTTTGTATTTGTCCCTACCTCACAATTTTGCCTGCGATGCTAGGGATGGATGGCACAGTATTGCGTGCGTCATACACATTTGATGGAGAGTTCCGAACTTGAGAATGACGCAGAGTCGGAAATCATCAATTTGCAAGGAAATCGGAGATGTCTTAAAAGTTTACGGCTGTTTCTATTACAATAAGTCAGTGATTCCCAATAGAGATGTCGAGTGAAGATATGTTATCCATCACAAGTGTCAATTTCAGAGAAGGATGTGAACACATGAGCTAAACTATTTCAGAGATGGATGTGAACACATGAGCTAAACTATTTCAGAGATGGATGTGAACACATGAGCTAAACTATTTCAGAGATGGATGTGAACACATGAGCTAAACTATTTCAGAGATGGATGTGAACACATGAGCTAAACTATTTCAGAGATGGATGTGAACACATGAGCTAAACTATTTCAGAGATGGATGTGAACACATGAGCTAAACTATTTCAGAGATGGATGTGAACACATGAGCTAAACTATTTCAGAGAAGGATGTGAACACATGAGCTAAACTATTTCAGAGATGGATGTGAACACATGAGCTAAACTATTTCAGAGATGGATGTGAACACATGAGCTAAACTATTTCAGAGATGGATGTGAACACATGAGCTAAACTATTTCAGAGAAGGATGTGAACACATGAGCTAAACTATTTCAGAGATGGATGTGAACACATGAGCTAAACTATTTCAGAGGAGGATGTGAACACATGAGTTAAATTATTTCAGAGATGGATGTGAACACATAAAGTAAAGTACCCCCGTCACGCCAAGTGGCGTATAGGGAAATATGGTGTTAGTGACCCTATATTTTACAGACTTTCAGCACATGATTTTTGAGGTAATGTGGTCGGTATTACGCCCGTGCTGCTTTACTTTCCCAGAAAAATTCCGGTACCCATTTAAGGCTGGGTGAATCCGGAAGCCGTCGGTTGGGATCGAACCCTACCCCTTGTCCGTCGTAGTCCAGTTCACTAACCACGGAGCTATCGCGGCTCCCGATGTGAACACATGAGCTAAATTATTTCAGAGATGTAGACAAAGACGACTGGAAAATCTATGTCGTGGACAAAATGAACATATTTTTTTTTTCTTTTAATGCCTGCCTTTGTATATGATGACAAAGAGCGTTGCGTTGAGCTTTGTTTTGTTGCTTTATTTTGTATTGCTTTGTTTTGTATTGCTTTGTTTTGTAGTGTTTTGTTTTGTAGTGTTTTGTTTTGTAGTGCTTTGTTTTGTGGTGTTTTGTTTGTAGTGCTTTGTTCGGCGTTTTCTTTTTCGTGACCGCAGACCGACAGAGCAATCAATGACCATAGCGCCTCTGAGCGTACATGTAAAGTAATAACTAACTTTCTCCATTTTGGCCAATCATTGATCATCCTTCACAGGGTGCCCCAAAGCTGGTTCACACTACTAACATTGTATTAAATATTGACCAAATTATCTTTATAGATATGAATGATGGATCTGTCTGTCTTCTCACCTCGCTCTCTCTCTTTCTCTCTCTCTCTCTGTTATTACCTCATTTTTTCTTTCATCTCTTCTCTTTCTCAATTTTTCCATCGATCTCTTTCTTTTTCTTTCCTCTCCTCTCTCTCTCTCTCTCTCATGTTTTCTTTGTGCATTTAAATATCGCTTCATCGTCATCCATTACTGTATCTTCAATAATTCTTCACTTCTTTTACCCTAACCTTCATCAGTTCACTCACTTCATGGTCTTCCTGTTCTCTCCATTCGCTATTTTATCTCATCATTCTTTTACTTCTCACTCTAACTTTCTTGCTTAAGCTATGCCTTACATCCATTATTTCTTTCGTTCATTCTTTGTCCTCGCTAATCTTTTCCTCGTCTACACGTTTCTCACCTTCTTCAATCCCCCTCTCTGCCATTCCTCTTGTCTCCCATTCTTCTCTTCCATCACATTAAATGTCATCACTCCATTGCCAATGTACATTCCCTCTCTTCCTGTTTTTCAATCTTCTCTCACTCTCTCTTTCTCATCCCTACTCTATCTTACTGTCTAGCCATCCATTCCACTCTTATCTTCCTAATTCTTATGATTAAATTATAATTTAAAATAATCCTCCCTTCCTTTTATCTTTAGTTCACAAAATTTACATACAATTTAGCTCTTGCACAAAGCAGCCCGCATTTTATACCTTAATTTAAATATATATTACATTTGAATGATGACGTCTGTCATATCGACCGCTCGATCTAAATAATTGTTTGCCCTTTGCAATGTCATATAACCTTATCTCCGCGTTCAATTATTAATTGTCCCGTTCACGCGGATGTTAATGGCGTCCTCCCCCTCGCGAACTTCAGCTCTCGCCATCTACTCTCGTTAGCTTCAAGTTGGGCTGTGTCAGGTCGTCCAGACAAATTCCCCAATCAGATACAGACTAACTGTTCATGGCTTCTCCGTGTTTTGGCACTGACTTATGGCCTCTTATGGTAGCAGTTTTAATGCACAGTCAGGGAAGATGAAAACTCAAGCGCAGGAACGAATATATATATATATATATATATATATATATATATATATATATATATATATATATATTGGACTTCTGGTCAATACGGCGGATAGGTGGCAAGGAACCGTTGAGGCACTGTCTGAAGGGTTCTTTGTTGCAGTTTCCTCATATTCCAAGTCCGGCTTGCTGCCGGAGCTACTGAGATTAGCACTCTGTGCACACCGTGAGCTGCATGTTTCATCTTGCCTAGGATGAATGATGATATCGTTTGACGAAGTTCAGTTGCGTTCACTGTGTTCACTACTAAGCCGTTTGTCTTTAGACTTGTGCTGTTGTTTGGTACGATGGGGGTTGCAGCTGCCTTTCTTTGTTTGTATATTCGATGAGATGTTAATTCGGATGATTCCACTAGCACGGTCTGTTGGGCAATTATGGATTTCCATTCGTTTGCAGTGATACCGGAGCCTTCGGATAATTATAGCTATATGTATATCAGACATTTATGTAGAAATGCTATGCTGATTAATTTCTTTCTTCAGACTATTCTCATCAATGTATTTTCTCTGTTTGTTGTTAGGATCAGCATCACTCCACACCGGATGAATCCATAGGTGCTCCGATATCTCCCTTGAGAATCAAGAGAAAATTCAAGGAGAGTACTGGCCCACGTACACGAACTCCGTGACACGGCTTGGGATCCACGGTGTTCCTGCTGATAAATTTCCCCGGACAACAGTCATTTTTATGGTCTGCTCTTTTCGATGTTAACGTGCGCGAGCGCACACGAGACCTCTCGTTTATTGCCGTTATTCGAGAAGGACATTAGGAGGGAGTTAAGTTATAACAAAAACCACGGATTAATTTGTCATATTTTTGGAAAATCACCACCGCTTCTGGTGAGCTTTGAACTCGGGTCCTTCCTGTTGCAAGACCGACGTCGAGCCTTTACCCAGTCCCATTCTGGTGATTGTCAGCCCTAACTGTTGCAAGACCGACGTCGAGCCTTTACCCAGTCCCATTCTGGTGATTGTCAGCCCTAACTGTTGCAAGACCGACGTCGAGCCTTTACCCAGCCCCATTCTGGTGATTGTCAGCCCTAACTGTTGCAAGACCGACGTCGTACCTTTACCCAGTCCCATTCTGGTGATTGTCAGCCCTAACTGTTGCAAGGCCGACGTCGAGCCTTTACCCAGCCCCATTCTGGAGAATGTCAGCCCTAACTGTTGCAAGGCCGACGTCGTACCTTTACCCAGTCCCATTCTGGTGATTGTCAGCCCTAACTGTTGCAAGACCGACGTCGAACCTTTACCCAGTCCCATTCTGGTGATTGTCAGCCCTAACTGTTGCAAGGCCGACGTCGAACCTTTACCCAGTCCCATTCTGGTGATTGTCAGCCCTAACTGTTGCAAGACCGACGTCGAACCTTTACCCAGTCCCATGCTGGTGATTGTCAGCCCTAACTGTTGCAAGGCCGACGTCGAGCCTTTACCCAGCCCCATTCTGGAGAATGTCAGCCCTAACTGTTGCAAGGCCGACGTCGTACCTTTACCCAGTCCCATTCTGGTGATTGTCAGCCCTAACTGTTGCAAGGCCGACGTCGAACCTTTACCCAGCCCCATTCTGGTGATTGTCAGCCCTAACTGTTGCAAGGCCGACGTCGAACCTTTACCCAGTCCCATTCTGGTGATTGTCAGCCCTAACTGTTGCAAGGCCGACGTCGAACCTTTACCCAGTCCCATTCTGGTGATTGTCAGCCCTAACTGTTGCAAGACCGACGTCGAACCTTTACCCAGTCCCATGCTGGTGATTGTCAGCCCTAACTGTTGCAAGGCCGACGTCGAGCCTTTACCCAGTCCCATGCTGGTGATTGTCAGCCCTAACTGTTGCAAGGCCGACGTCGAGCCTTTACCCAGTCCCATGCTGGTGATTGTCAGCCCTAACTGTTGCAAGGCCGACGTCGAGCCTTTACCCAGTCCCATTCTGGTGATTGTCAGCCCTAACTGTTGCAAGGCCGACGTCGAACCTTTACCCAGTCCCATGCTGGTGATTGTCAGCCCTAACTGTTGCAAGACCGACGTCGAGCCTTTACCCAGTCCCATTCTGGTGATTGTCAGCCCTAACTGTTGCAAGTAACCTCACATTTCTAATTTTCTTTCACTTGTATTCTATCTTTCTCTAAATTTCGAATCGATCTTTATTTTAACTCATGCTTGTTTTTTAATACTTTCTAATTCTCATTATCTCACACTTCTAATTCCCTTCATGTAACACATGATTGTCGTTCTTACACATGCTTACCTGTCTCAAAACTTCTAGTTATCGCACTTTGTAAACGTCACAGTTATTTCTCATTGATACCTTAGTTAATTTTCCCATTTGTGTGTTTCCCAGAATATAAAAAAAAACAACCACGCCCACAAGTCTCTCTATTATGTGTTTAAAACGATTAAAATAAGACGTTTCTTAAAATAAAATAACAAATAAAAACTTCTGGGGTTAAAACTTAAATACATCCTCCCTGGAAACTATCAAGTGTTGCAGTCTTTGATCTAGCTGTTACGAATATTAACTCATCATCATGTGCCATACCGATTGGCTTAGGCAACCATTTTCTTCCACAATCTCCTATCCATCGTGCATCGTATCATTTCTGTTGTTGACTTTTTTCCATGTCGTGACACCGTGACACCGTGACACCGTGACACCAAGCTATCTAGTATTTTCTCTCTTTGTCGTCCGTGATATCTCTTTTCGCGGACGACAAAGAGAGAATATTGACTACTAAACTATAATTCATATATAAACACTTACTTTAGCTAAAAGCTGACCGTTCTGTTTTTTGTATCATGAATTTGCAACCATTTTCATAAAATATAATTATTGAATTCATAATGAAGGGAATGTTCTAGGCCTATGGCATCTTCATTCAGAAATTCAATAAAATTTTCAAGATTAGAACTAAACTACCACTTTGAGAGGGAAACAAACAACTGTGACATACATATTTATCTACAAATTGTTAACTATTTGTCTGTAAACAGATGTCCTGAAGAGGCCAAAACAAAAAAGAGAGCTGATATCCAACATTAGGAAGAAACAATCATCATTTTTTGGCCATGGAATGAGAAGGGAACGGCTGGAATATATTGTGACAACTGGGAAGATTGAGGGACGAAGAGATAGAGGGAAGCAAAGAGAAAAGATACCAGACCAGCTTAAGATAATGGCTTGGCAGAAGGTCAACAACAGAAATGATAAATAACTGTCGAGATCGAAAGTTGTGGAGAGACATTATCATCTACGGCAGCAGGCACGGTACTTGATGATGATGATGATGATGATGCTGATGAACAGTTGTTCTCCAAGATAACTATCCTAAACTGTGTTTGCCTCTCTCCCAAGGCCCAAATATACACACTCCCTCTCTCCCATTTCCCATGCAGCAATTGTTTCTCTCCCATTAATCTCTATTTTATATGAAACCTTACCTTTCCGTTCTCATTACCGTGAGTTTGACGTCATTACATCAAATTCCCCATCAAGTTATCAAATCACTTTGGACATAACTCTCCTTGTTGAACTTATTTGTAACGTACGCATAAAATATTGGTGGAAACTCTCTTCATTAACGAATCTATCGTCACTTCCGGAAATTATCAGAAAAAAGGCAATTTAACACGGAATGAAATCAGACCATTTTTTAAGTTATTTAAGATGTTTGTTTACAAGTTTTATTTACAGAGGTGTCTATTTAGACTGAAAAACAAAATATTCTCCTATATAGGAAAGAACGTTCGATATAAGGGAGGGGCAGTGATAGAAGGTAGTAAAGTAGATTTGAGGTAAAGTAAGAGGAAAAAAGAAAGATGGTAGATGGAGAGAGAATATCTAGAAGAAAAAGGGGAGGAGTAGGAAGGAAATAATGTCGTTGGAAGCATTAGGAAGAGTGAGTGGGGGATTGAGTGAGAGATTGAGTGAGAGATTGAGTGAGAGATTGAGTGAGAGATTGAGTGAGAGAGAGAGTGAGAGATTGGGTGAGAGATTGAGTGAGAGATTGAGTGAGAGAGAGAGTGAGAGATTGAGTGAGAGAGAGAGAGTGAGAGAGAGAGTGAGAGAGAGAGTGAGAGATTGAGTGAGAGATTGAGTGAGAGATTGAGTGAGAGATTGAGTGAGGGATTGAGTGAGAGATTGAGTGAGAGATTGAGTGAGAGAGAGAGTGAGAGATTGAGTGAGAGATTGAGTGAGAGATTGAGTGAGAGATTGAGTGAGAGATTGAGTGAGAGAGAGAGTGAGAGATTGAGTGAGAGAGAGAGTGAGAGATTGAGTGAGAGATTGAGTGAGAGAGAGAGTGAGAGATTGAGTGAGAGATTGAGTGAGAGATTGAGTGAGAGAGAGAGAGAGTGAGAGAGAGAGTGAGAGAGAGTGAGAGAGAGTGAGAGATTGAGTGAGAGATTGAGTGAGAGATTGAGTGAGAGATTGAGTGAGAGAGAGAGTGAGAGATTGAGTGAGAGATTGAGTGAGAGATTGAGTGAGAGATTGAGTGAGAGAGAAAGTGAGAGATTGAGTGAGAGAGAGAGAGAGAGAGAGATTGAGTGAGAGAGAGAGTGAGAGATTGAGTGAGAGATTGAGTGAGAGAGAGAGTGAGAGATTGAGTGAGAGATTGAGTGAGAGATTGAGTGAGAGAGAGAGTGAGAGATTGAGTGAGAGATTGAGTGAGAGATTGAGTGAGAGAGAGAGTGAGAGATTGAGTGAGAGATTGAGTGAGAGATTGAGTGAGAGATTGAGTGAGAGAGAGAGTGAGAGATTGATTGAGAGATTGAGTGAGAGATTGAGTGAGAGATTGAGTGAGAGAGAGAGTGAGAGAGAGAGTGAGAGATTGAGTGAGAGAGAGTGAGAGATTGAGTGAGAGAGAGAGTGAGAGATTGAGTGAGAGATTGAGTGAGAGATTGAGTGAGAGATTGAGTGAGAGAGAGAGTGAGAGATTGAGTGAGAGATTGAGTGAGAGATTGAGTGAGAGATTGAGTGAGAGAGAGAGTGAGAGATTGAGTGAGAGATTGAGTGAGAGATTGAGTGAGAGATTGAGTGAGAGAGAGAGTGAGAGATTGAGTGAGAGATTGAGTGAGAGATTGAGTGAGAGATTGAGTGAGAGATTGAGTAAGAGAGAGAGAGTGAGAGAGTGAGTGAGTGAGAGATTGAGTGAGAGATTGAGTGAGAGATTGAGTGAGAGAGAGAGTGAGAGAGTGAGTGAGTGAGAGATTGAGTGAGAGATGGAGTGAGAGAGTGAGTGAGAGATTGAGTGAGAGATTGAGTGAGAGATTGAGTGAGAGATTGAGTGAGAGATTGAGTGAGAGATTGAGTGAGAGATTGAGTGAGAGATTGAGTGAGAGAGAGAGTGAGAGAGAGAGTGAGAGAGAGTGAGAGAGAGTGAGAGATTGAGTGAGAGATTGAGTGAGAGATTGAGTGAGAGATTGAGTGAGAGAGAGAATGAGAGATTGAGTGAGAGATTGAGTGAGAGATTGAGTGAGAGATTGAGTGAGAGAGAGAGTGAGAGATTGAGTGAGAGAGAGAGTGAGAGATTGAGTGAGAGAGAGAGTGAGAGATTGAGTGAGAGATTGAGTGAGAGAGAGAGTGAGAGATTGAGTGAGAGATTGAGTGAGAGATTGAGTGAGAGAGAGAGTGAGAGATTGAGTGAGAGATTGAGTGAGAGATTGAGAGAGAGAGAGAGAGTGAGAGATTGAGTGAGAGATTGAGTGAGAGAGTGAGTGAGAGATTGAGTGAGAGAGAGAGTGAGAGATTGTTTGAGAGATTGAGTGAGAGATTGAGTGAGAGATTGAGTGAGAGAGAGAGTGAGAGAGAGAGTGAGAGATTGAGTGAGAGAGAGAGTGAGAGATTGAGTGAGAGATTGAGTGAGAGATTGAGTGAGAGAGAGAGTGAGAGAGAGAGTGAGAGATTGAGTGAGAGAGAGAGTGAGAGATTGAGTGAGAGATTGAGTGAGAGATTGAGTGAGAGATTGAGTGAGAGAGAGAGAGTGAGAGATTGAGTGAGAGATTGAGTGAGAGATTGAGTGAGAGATTGAGTGAGAGATTGAGTGAGAGATTGAGTGAGAGAGAGAGAGTGAGAGATTGAGTGAGAGATTGAGTGAGAGATTGAGTGAGAGATTGAGTGAGAGAGAGAGTGAGAGATTGAGTGAGAGATTGAGTGAGAGATTGAGTGAGAGATTGAGTGAGAGAGAGAGAATGAGAGAGAGTGAGAGATTGAGTGAGAGAGAGTGAGAGATTGAGTGAGAGATTGAGTGAGAGATTGAGTGAGAGAGAGAGTGAGAGATTGAGTGAGAGATTGAGTGAGAGATTGAGTGAGAGATTGAGTGAGAGAGAGAGAGATTGAGTGAGAGAGAGTGAGAGATTGAGTGAGAGATTGAGTGAGAGATTGAGTGAGAGATTGAGTGAGAGAGAGAGTGAGAGAGAGTGAGTGAGAGATTGAGTGAGAGAGTGAGAGATTGAGTGAGAGATTGAGTGAGAGATTGAGTGAGAGAGAGAGTGAGAGAGTGAGTGAGAGATTGAGGGAGAGTGAGAGATTGAGTGAGAGATTGAGTGAGAGATTGAGTGAGAGATTGAGTGAGAGATTGAGTGAGAGATTGAGTGAGAGATTGAGTGAGAGATTGAGTGAGAGATTGAGTGAGAGATTGAGTGAGAGATTGAGTAAGAGATTGAGTGAGAGAGAGAGTGAGAGATTGAGTGAGAGAGAGAGTGAGAGAGAGAGTGAGAGAGAGAGTGAGAGAGAGAGTGAGAGATTGAGTGAGAGATTGAGTGAGAGATTGAGTGAGAGAGAGAGTGAGAGAGAATGAGAGATTGAGTGAGAGATTGAGTGAGAGATTGAGTGAGAGATTGAGTGAGAGATTGAGTGAGAGAGAGAGTGAGAGATTGAGTGAGAGATTGAGTGAGAGATTGAGTGAGAGAGAGAGTGAGAGAGAGAGTGAGAGAGAGAGTGAGAGAGAGTGAGAGATTGAGTGAGAGATTGAGTGAGAGATTGAGTGAGAGAGAGAGTGAGAGATTGAGTGAGAGATTGAGTGAGAGATTGAGTGAGAGATAGAGTGAGAGATTGAGTGAGAGAGAGAGTGAGAGATTGAGTGATAGAGAGAGTGAGAGATTGAGTGAGAGATTGAGTGAGAGAGAGAGTGAGAGATTGAGTGAGAGATTGAGTGAGAGATTGAGTGAGAGAGAGAGTGAGAGATTGAGTGAGAGATTGAGTGAGAGATTGAGTGAGAGAGAGAGTGAGAGATTGAGTGAGAGATTGAGTGAAAGATTGAGTGAGAGATTGAGTGAGAGATTGAGTGAGAGATTGAGTGAGAGAGAGAGTGAGAGATTGAGTGAGAGAGAGAGTGAGAGATTGAGTGAGAGATTGAGTGAGAGAGAGAGTGAGAGATTGAGTGAGAGATTGAGTGAGAGATTGAGTGAGAGAGAGAGAGTGAGAGAGAGAGTGAGAGAGAGTGAGAGAGAGTGAGAGATTGAGTGAGAGATTGAGTGAGAGATTGAGTGAGAGATTGAGTGAGAGAGAGAGTGAGAGATTGAGTGAGAGATTGAGTGAGAGATTGAGTGAGAGAGAAAGTGAGAGATTGAGTGAGAGAGAGAGAGAGAGATTGAGTGAGAGAGAGAGTGAGAGATTGAGTGAGAGATTGAGTGAGAGAGAGAGTGAGAGATTGAGTGAGAGATTGAGTGAGAGATTGAGTGAGAGAGAGAGTGAGAGATTGAGTGAGAGATTGAGTGAGAGATTGAGTGAGAGAGAGAGTGAGAGATTGAGTGAGAGATTGAGTGAGAGATTGAGTGAGAGATTGAGTGAGAGAGAGAGTGAGAGATTGATTGAGAGATTGAGTGAGAGATTGAGTGAGAGATTGAGTGAGAGAGAGAGTGAGAGAGAGAGTGAGAGATTGAGTGAGAGAGAGTGAGAGATTGAGTGAGAGAGAGAGTGAGAGATTGAGTGAGAGATTGAGTGAGAGATTGAGTGAGAGATTGAGTGAGAGAGAGAGTGAGAGATTGAGTGAGAGATTGAGTGAGAGATTGAGTGAGAGATTGAGTGAGAGAGAGAGTGAGAGATTGAGTGAGAGATTGAGTGAGAGATTGAGTGAGAGATTGAGTGAGAGAGAGAGTGAGAGATTGAGTGAGAGATTGAGTGAGAGATTGAGTGAGAGATTGAGTGAGAGATTGAGTAAGAGAGAGAGAGTGAGAGAGTGAGTGAGTGAGAGATTGAGTGAGAGATTGAGTGAGAGATTGAGTGAGAGAGAGAGTGAGAGAGTGAGTGAGTGAGAGATTGAGTGAGAGATGGAGTGAGAGAGTGAGTGAGAGATTGAGTGAGAGATTGAGTGAGAGATTGAGTGAGAGATTGAGTGAGAGATTGAGTGAGAGATTGAGTGAGAGATTGAGTGAGAGATTGAGTGAGAGATTGAGTGAGAGAGAGAGTGAGAGAGAGAGTGAGAGAGAGTGAGAGAGAGTGAGAGATTGAGTGAGAGATTGAGTGAGAGATTGAGTGAGAGATTGAGTGAGAGAGAGAATGAGAGATTGAGTGAGAGATTGAGTGAGAGATTGAGTGAGAGATTGAGTGAGAGAGAGAGTGAGAGATTGAGTGAGAGAGAGAGTGAGAGATTGAGTGAGAGAGAGAGTGAGAGATTGAGTGAGAGATTGAGTGAGAGAGAGAGTGAGAGATTGAGTGAGAGATTGAGTGAGAGATTGAGTGAGAGAGAGAGTGAGAGATTGAGTGAGAGATTGAGTGAGAGATTGAGAGAGAGAGAGAGAGTGAGAGATTGAGTGAGAGATTGAGTGAGAGAGTGAGTGAGAGATTGAGTGAGAGAGAGAGTGAGAGATTGTTTGAGAGATTGAGTGAGAGATTGAGTGAGAGATTGAGTGAGAGAGAGAGTGAGAGAGAGAGTGAGAGATTGAGTGAGAGAGAGAGTGAGAGATTGAGTGAGAGATTGAGTGAGAGATTGAGTGAGAGAGAGAGTGAGAGAGAGAGTGAGAGATTGAGTGAGAGAGAGAGTGAGAGATTGAGTGAGAGATTGAGTGAGAGATTGAGTGAGAGATTGAGTGAGAGAGAGAGAATGAGAGAGAGTGAGAGATTGAGTGAGAGAGAGTGAGAGATTGAGTGAGAGATTGAGTGAGAGATTGAGTGAGAGAGAGAGTGAGAGATTGAGTGAGAGATTGAGTGAGAGATTGAGTGAGAGATTGAGTGAGAGAGAGAGAGATTGAGTGAGAGAGAGTGAGAGATTGAGTGAGAGATTGAGTGAGAGATTGAGTGAGAGATTGAGTGAGAGAGAGAGTGAGAGAGAGTGAGTGAGAGATTGAGTGAGAGAGTGAGAGATTGAGTGAGAGATTGAGTGAGAGATTGAGTGAGAGAGAGAGTGAGAGAGTGAGTGAGAGATTGAGGGGAGAGTGAGAGATTGAGTGAGAGATTGAGTGAGAGATTGAGTGAGAGATTGAGTGAGAGATTGAGTGAGAGATTGAGTGAGAGATTGAGTGAGAGATTGAGTGAGAGATTGAGTGAGAGATTGAGTGAGAGATT